>JAJAGP010002268.1:0-124779 GCA_025084515.1 Ancistrus triradiatus | reverse complement strand
AGTTGAGACTTTACCAAGAAGTTCTATTTTAGTTTCATCTGAACACATTATATTCTCCTCTTCTGGATCATCCATATGCTCTCTGGCAAACTTCAGATTGGCCTGGACATGTACTGGCTTAAGCAGGGGGACATGCCTGGCATTGCAGGATCTGAGCCCCTCTCGACGTAGTGTGTTACTGATGGTAGCTTTGTTACTTTGGTCCCAGCTCTCTGCAGGTCATTCATCAGGTTCATCAGGTTATCAATGGTCTTGTATGTCTTACAATTGCTCCCACAGTTGACTTATTCACACCAACCTGCTTGCCTATTGTAGATTCACTCTTCCCAGCACCATGCATTTATGTCATTGTCATTTAGCAGCCACGTTAATCCAAAGTGACTTACAACTGATACAGTTTTAAAATCCAAGCAGTTGTGGATTAAGGTTCTTGCTCAATGACCAAACAGTGGCAGCTTCACAAAGGTGGGATTTGAGCCCTGGACCTTCTGGTCCAGAATTCAGTATCCTAACCGCTAGGCTACCACAATCTGCAAAACAACTGTGAATACAAGAGGCTCAGACACCATTTAATATAATTTAAAAATAAATCATTATGTTAAAAAATGGGTTTGTAAAGGGTCTCGGGGGTTTTTTTGAGTCTTGAAGCACAAGTCATTGACTGTAAAGTCAAAGTCAAAGTCGCAAACCTTCTTTGATTTTGTAAAGTCGAGTCCAAGAAATGTGACTCGAGTCCTCTGGTATCTATTGTTTCTAGGGCAATCTGTAGCGTACAGACTGCCACTCCACACAAAACACTTTCATTGCTCCAAAATCCTGTTGTTGAGTGCTTTATACCACTCTGGTCACCGTCGTTTGATATCATCAGGGGAAGATATCAAATTGGTCAACACTGACTGGATGACAACAGGAAAGTTAAACACTCTGGATAAAAGTGAAATGCTAAATAGTATTGGAATTTGGTAGTGATTTTTGCCAACTAACCACAGATTTTATTTTATGCACCTTTTAACAGTGGGTGCATTTAAGTAGCCATATCCTGAAGTACGTCTACGTATTTTTGGTCTATTTACATAGCTCATGCACAATTTAGCATGAGCTCTGAATTGTGATTGAGGTATGATTTAATAAAGTATGAATAGCTTCTGAATATCTCATTCAATAAGTCTTCCATTGATAATGATGCAGATTTCCATTTGTAAGCCCCATATATTCTTTATCACAGGCCTGCCGGTAAAACACATATAGCTGATGTCAAATCGAAATCTGTGTGTCTGTTAGGAAGTAAAAAGCATCCTGGCAGCTGGAGGCATACTCCTAAGGGACAGAGGGACATATGGTTTGGAAATGGACTGACTTGTTTTTCTCTGTAAGTAAGCCCATGGGAACAGTTAAGATGTAATAGTAAGATAAAGTAAATTGGCAAAGTCATAGGCCTGGAGGTAACAAACACAACCATACATGTCTTGGTGTAAATTCTTGAAACATATGCTTCATTGTTAGAAATGGAGGTTTTTTCAGATTGGTCTAAGGGTCTATATTTGACTCATCAGATGATGTTTAAGGTAGACAAGATCAATTTTAAAGCAATTATAACAATGTGTGTACAAATTAAAATATTAACAATTGTAAAAATATTAACAATTAACATCTAAACATGAATCACATTAATACCAAGATATTTATAAATATCAGTGGCTTGCAGTCAGACCCTTCTAACCCTTCAGAGAAGATAGAACAAACAACTGTATGTAAATTATTAGATAAATATTTACTTCATGAATAAAGTAAAATCAAAAACCAACTAATTCAAAACGCTTTTCTAGGTTTTTTTTAAATAGAAAACGTATCTGACTGAGAGTGGTACTAACCAATTCAAACTGCTCAGTAGATTGTCTACATTTCTGATGATATTTTGAAGAGTTCAGAGATGTGAGTCTATTAATGAACAGACAAGATATCTGACCAATCAGATTTATGATTTTCACTATCAGGGCTGGCCCATACCAGTCTAACACCTTCTCTGCATACTGAAGAAGGTGCTATGTTTTGCCATTCATAAATAAAGGTCACTGTTTATGCACATGCTACTTTGGCTTGTTAACGTCAAGGGGTAACTTAATTAATAATTCAGCAAGGTCAGCCAAGTCTACCTACAAAATAATAGACCAATTTCTGGAAAAGGCCTAACGGACTGATGAGTTTGGTGTTTGCTTAATGTGTTGCCTGCCCTGGCATACTGTATACATAAGGGTATAAGGAGCAGAAGGGATACCCACTGTATGCACTGCACACCACTGCTACTGTAAATATAGAATGGGGAACAGCATACCTCGCATAACTAAGCTAGCAAAGTTGAGTAACTAACTGCCAACAAAATAGCCGAGATTTCAATATTGAACTCTTGAGTTACATGATCATATTCTCTAAATGATTTAATAGAGGCCAAACCTGACAAAAATGTGAATATTTTTTTATATTGTCAGACACCCATATCTACAGTGACTTGAAAGGAACCAAAACATCCGCCATTTTGACAGTGTCTAAACCACCTAGAGGCAACTATGCAAACTTCTGTTCTCTTAATTCCGTAACTCCTATAATGTATGGGGCATTGTAATCCCTCAACCTGCTACAACAAATGACACTAGATTAATGGAAAACCATGGGAATAGATATTGTTCTGAATTACTTCTACCTCCACCCTCTACTGTATCTTTCTGTGACTAACCTAAACTTTACCTTTATTTAGTGATTAATTATGGGGTAAAGGTTGTTAAAATTATATTGTGGTGTTTAGCAATACAAGAAACAGACTGTGATACAGTGAACAAACACACACACACACAGTAATGCACCTGAGACTCTGCTCAGGGTAAAAAGGTAAGAGCCCACCCATTTTGCAGATAACAGAAAAAAGATCCAAACAAAGAATTCCCTTGCCTTTGATTTAGGGGTACTAAAATATTGAATGGGTTTTCCCATTTGGCCAAAAAATGTTCTACTATAAAACATTACAAAAGAAGTTTAAAAGGTCAATTAACAACTTTATTGTAATAATTTGTCTTATGTACTGTTGGATGCATATTTGTATTATTTGTTACATACATAACACACACGCTCATACACTAATATGTTTTTGCTGTATGTGTTATGATGATATTATTTAAGTTATTTTTTTATTTGAGTTATGTTTTGTGTTTTTGATTTATGATTTGTTTGTGCTTATTTAATATTGTGACGTTTTGTACTTATTTGAGTGGAAGCTTTGTATAAGCCTATTCGGTTTTTTTGCCTTTCCCTCCACTGTGTATTATATTTTCTTTGTTTCCTATGAGTATTTTTAATTGTGCAAACAAACTACAAAACTACTATAATATGCTGACATCACTGAAAGTAAGTAGAGGTTTTAATATGCAGGAACTATGGGAATTTCAGGAACAATACAAGAACACTCTGAATTTCCCAATGGGAAATAATGGAGAAGCTCCTGCTCTCTGAATATTTACAATACCAACCCTTTTCAGGTGATTATTGTGATTGTTTTTAAAACAGGATTGCAAAACAATACAAATTTATTCACAGTCATTTTTAATCCATGAAGAGATGTATTCCTGGTTGGAGACACTAGATATCTTTAGTTGAGTCAATGTTTAGAAATTGTAGTGGAGTAGCACTGACCAACCAAATTCTTATGAGGAACTTATTCAACACTGTCAAGGTGTGTGATTCTATCTCACACATAAAACTGCAATATCTTTATCTCTGCTAGAGTGTGTAAAATATTTGATCGGAAAATACAATATGCACCTTAACCCCTTATTAGTGCTTGTTTGCTGTTTGATGGACAGCTAAAAGCTCCCTGTTGTGATAAAGCATAAATGCTTCAGGCTTTCTGAAGTTCAGTTCAAGAAGCTCTCTAGAGCTTCAGATAAACCATGAACCAAGCTCAAGAAGGCAAACGTTTTAAGGGCAAGTTGTTGGCATTCATGGTCCGGTTTGGATGGAAAAACTGATTGTAGAAATAAAAAAGGTAATATCCAGAACAACAACCAAGATCTATTTTCCTCTGCAGGACTTTGAGCTAAGAAAACAATGTGTCAAATTTAAATGTGTGCTTTTGCAACATGATTATAGAACTCAATGATAAGGACTGTTTGAAAGAATCATACTTTAGCAAACAAATATTCTATGGAGGTACATGCGGAAAACAAATGAGTAGATCATTTGTTTCCGTAGTTCTACAGAAGGGGCGTATGAGACGAGGCTGTGGCAGACTGAGCAACAGAGGCGCTCCTCCTGGTGACTGGGTTTTATCATCAGCGTGCATCAGGCAGCTCCCTGCAGATATCAGCACATTATCACAGCTTTAGTACAGGCTCTTAATCACAACAGGCACAAAAATCCATTACTTTGTCACTCTCACCCCCTCCCAAACTGCTAAAATGCTGATCTCTTATCTGCCATTAGAATTTTTTGCTCCCTTTCTTACACTCACACTTTCTCTCCTTTTTCTACCACAGACCTTTTAAAGCAGAAACCATCTTATGCTTACCACATTTTAGGCTTCTAGGCTGAAATATCCTCCTTTTTCACACATCACTTTGCTAGCTTATCTGTCAAAGCTTTCACATGTGAGCATCATGTCAGTGAGACATATAACAAAAGAAGTATTTCTGCTCAATGTATTACATACTCAGGTAGCACTGCTAGGCAATGCTGATACAAATACATCCCCAGTCCTCAATTTTTGATTAAATAATATACTTGAATAAGCTCCCCAGGCATCCGTATTGTTCAATGACTGTACATTGAGCACCAGGATGAATGTAGCATAAAGCCAGATCAGCAGTCAATGGTCAGGCTCTGATGTGTGTGCAGAGCATGTGAAGTATCAAGAGAGATAATGTTGTATAAAATTGATCTGAAGAAGGACATCACAGCATGGCTATGGGGTGTTATTGCAAAAGGTATTCAACAAAGGAAGTTATCAAAGAAAATTGGCAAAATTGAAACTCTGGTCACCTCAACCTCATTAAAACCATGTGGGATTATTCTGAACAGGAAGTCAAATGCTGAAATAGTCACAATCTCTAGAACACTTGCTTACTCATGTTATATAACCCATATAGTATACGATTGCAGAACTTTGTTTTTAAGGTAATGGGAAGTATTATGGAAGTAGAAACAATCATATGGGAGTGTAAACAAACTTATAGGTTTCATTTTTTAAACCGTATTTTAAAATGTATTTATTCAAAGTAATAGAAATATCACTAGCTTTACTAAAAAAAAATATCACATACAAAATGACATCAAAAACATGGGTATTAATACAACAACTGCCATCAGTTTTCTGAGAATGCTTTCCATATTTTGCAATATGCTTGTGAGGAACTGATGTCGGACAACAGTGTCTCATTGTTAGCATTCCAATTCATCTCAAAAGTGTCTGATGCAGTTATGGTCAGGGCAACATAAAAAACCTTTTGAATAACATTTGCAACTGCAACTAAATGTTTCCTGTAACTGTTGATCAGTCCTGCAAAATGGCTTGGAGGAATTTTAGCCCATTCCTCCATACAGAACAGCTTCCACTCTGGGATGTTGGTGGGTTTCCTCACATTAGCTGCTCACTTCAGGTCCAACATTTCAATTGGATTAAGGTCAGGACTTTGACTTGGCCATTCCAGAACATGAACTTTATTCTTCTTTAACCATTCTTTGGTAGAACAAACTTGTGTGCTTAGGGTCGTTGTCTTGCTGCATGGTACACCTTCTCTTGAGATTCAGTTCATGGACAGATGTCCTGACATTTTCCTTTAGAATTCTCTGATGATATAACCTCAAGCCGTCCTGGCCAAGATGCAGCAAAACAGGCCCCAAACCATGATACTACCACCACCATGTTTCACAGATGGGATAAGGTTTTTCTTATGCTGGAATGCAGTGTTTTCCTTATTCCAAACATTAATGCTTTTCTTTTAAACCAAAATAGTTCTATTTTGGTCTCATCCGTCCACAAAACATTCTTCCAGTTAGCCTTCTGGCTTGTTCACGTGATCTTTAGCAAACTGCAGACGAGCAGCAATGTTCTTTTTGGAGAGCAGTGGCTATCACCTTGCAACCCTGCCATGCACACCATTGTTGTTCAGTGTTCTTCTGATGGTGGACTCATGAAAATTAACATTAGCCAATGTGAGAGAGGCCTTCAGTTGCTTAGAAGTAACCATGGGGTCCTTTGTGACCTCACTAACTCTTGCTGTTGGAGTGATCTTTGTTGGGGAGGGTAACAGTGGTCTTGAAGTTCCTCCATTTTTATATAGTCTGTCTAACTGTGGACTGGTGGGGTCTAAACTCTTTAAAGATGGTTTTGTAACCTTTTCCATCCTGTTGAGCATCAACAAACTTTTTTTATGAGGTCCTCAGAAATCTCCTTTGCTCGTCCCATGATACATGCTACTCACTAATATGTAATATTCGATCATTTTCATCAATAACGAAATGACCAAGTGTAATATTTTTTTCTCATTTGTTTAACTGGGTACTCTTTATCTACTTTTAAGTCTGATGAGGTTTTAGGTCATATTTATGCAGAAATGTAGAAAATTCTAAAAGGTTCACAAACTTTCCAGCACCACTGTATGTGTATGTGTGTATATATACTGTGTGTGTGTATGTATATATATATATATATATATATACATATACATACATATACACACACACATATATATACACACATACATACACACACACACACACACACACACACACACACACACACCTTTTCCTCTGCACTTCCTTTGTCTGGCTTCTGCATCACACTATTGTTTGCACTAGCTCCCGTTTGCTCTTGTCCTGGTTTGGTTCCTTCTTTTTGTCTGATCATTATGTCGTTGCTTCTGCTCTTTAGTGTCTTCTCTAGTTATCTTTGTATTTCTGGTTCCATGCTTGTTTTTTGTTAGCATTTCAGTTTTTGTTAGTTTTTTAGCTTTACCCTGTTAGCCTTTGTTTGTTTTGTTAGCGTGTTAGCTTGTTTCATGTGGTTTGTTAGTTATCTTTGTCACCATTCTTAGTTTAGGTTTGCTTGTTCTGTTTATGTTTTACACAATGTCCACTGTAAATAAATCATTATCACTTGCACTTACGTCCGCCTCCCTGTTCCTTCCATGCCAAGAGTGTGACATTAAGCCAGACGTAGAAAGTGAGTCACCTGTGCTGCATAGTCTGTGGTCCGGTTCTTCGGATGATGAGTATCCAGAGGATCACCTGAACTGGAAGTACCATCCTTCCTTAAACTTGTGTGGTCAGGACTGGTGGTGGAGATCCCCAGCCTGGCCATCACCCTCCCAAACCTGAACTGTGCCAAAGCCCACGCTTGCTGCCAAAGCCCATGCTTGCTAGCACCACACCCGCATTGCCGTATGCTAGCCACCAGCTTGGGTCTCAGCTTGTCAGCCACGTGCTGGATCCCCCCTTCGCCAGCTGTTCTGGAATCCCCTGGGCCAAGCTGGATTCGGCACTCATCAGCTCCAATTGGACGCCCGCACCCCCACGTTTGCTCCTAACCCCAGTTCACCTGGCCATGGCGCAAATCCAGCAGGTATTTCAGGGGGTCTTGGGATGAGTGTTGACTACCAGAGAAGCGGTGGGGTTTGCTGTGCAAATTGCGGAGACCCTTAGGTAGGAGAGACTGATCCTGGACTTACTGGCTGTGCTGGGAGCTGTTGACTCAGCAGTGGTGCACGGACTCGTGATCGCTGGATCGTGGCCGTCTCACCACCCACACCTCCAGAGACTGCCGCGGAGGAGGTCCAGAGAACCCCCGCCTTGGAGGGGGTCCAGTGTGTGCCCGTCTCAGAGAACGTCCAGAGAGCGCTCGCTTTGGAGGAAGTCCAGAGCGCATCATCTGCCTCTGAGCTTGACTTGTGCCCTCCTTCTGGCCTCTCACCACCCACCCGGGTTTATGATGCCGGCGACCTGCTCATCCTGAGTACGACGGCGACTCCGATAACCAGCTGCAGGACGGCAACCCCAATCGCCAGCTGCATGACGCCAACCCCTGCCCAGGTCAACGCTGCCCCAGGGGTTCCCAGAGACTCCAGGTTCTGGAACACACCCCCCTGGCGGTGGACGAAGCCGTCCCCTTGGCGGAGGATGAAGCCCTGCAACCAGCAGGACTTTCTGGTCCTGGATTAATGGGTCCATTAATTGTGGGCATACTTAGGACTCCTGTGGAGGGCTTAACTCCGTGGACCAGAACTGTGCCTGTGAGGCCTGTCTCCTTCCCCGTGTTGTCCCCTGTACTCTTTAGTCTCCTGTCCATGCCTCCTCTTTTCTGGCCCCCTGGCCTGTTCACATCCGTGTTTTGTTCTGCTTCCTTTGGGTAATCTGGGTCTGTTTTGTTTCCTCGCTTTCTCTTTTTCCTGTCGTTTGTGTTTCTGAGCCGCGCATTTTTGAGGGGGCTTATGTAATGATGATACAGGCCCTCCAGCCTGTATCAATCTTATATAGCTGCCCCTTACTTCTGCTTCCTACACAGCAGGTGGGGCTGTAAATACATGCTGGTCTTTCCTATATACACCACTCTTCCTGTGCACTTCCTTTGTCTGGCTTCTGAATCACACCATAGTTTGCCTTGGCTCTCGTTTGCTTCCGTCTTCTTTCGTACTCCATGCTAGTTTGTCTTCCCCTCATTGTCTTGCCTCTTTGTGTCCCAGTCTCTGTTCCTCTGTGTCCTTTGTATTGGTTAATTGTCTTAGGTTTAAGCTGTGTTTTGTGTTTAGTATTGTTATTGTTTGTTAGCATTGCTTGTATTAGCTTTAGCCTTGTTAGCCTCTCATGTGTTAGATGTTTGTGTAAGTGATCATTCTTAGTTTAGTTTAGTTTGGTTTCTATGTGTGTTGCACCATGTCCACTGTAAATAAACCCTCTTCACTTGCACTTACGTCCGCCTCCCTTTTCCTTTCATCCCCAAGAGTATTACACTGAAGCAGACATTGTAAATCCACCTTTATAAATTTTATGTACACGGATTAAGAAGATCCATTCTCAGAATCAATTAATAGGTAAAAGGGTAAATACAGGCTAAGCAGACAAAATCCAGAAAGGTCACCTGAAGCAGGGCAAGCTTCCTATAAATGAGGTTTCAAAACCAGCAGGTAATGAAGGGCTTTGACTTATACATTAATATCTACACGTGTGAGGTCTGTGCTTAATCAGGAATGTCCAAAATTATGTGCAAGGTTTTCATTTCAACCAAGCAGGAGTTGTTTCCACTCACCGATGTCCAAGGTCAACTGAGTAAAAAGTGGCATCAGGTGTAGCTCCAGCTTAGTTGGATTTGAAAACCCTAATAACCACACCATGTCTGATATCATCCCTCAATCCTTATTCCCTAGGTCAAAAATCTGAATCACATTATATTGTACTGTAATGAGTAGCAGTATTTAGAGGGGAAATAAATGATTCTTGTAAGGTTTTCCTCATTGCTGGGGCAGCATTAGTGGTGGGTAGCACCACTGCCTCACAGCATGAAGGTCCTTGGTTTGATCCCAGGTGGAGTGGCCTTGGTCTTTTCTGTGTGGGGTCTGCATGTCCTCCCCATGTCTGTGTGGGTTTACTAAGGGTGCTCTGGCTTCAATACAAAGACATGTAAGTTGGGTGAACTGGATATACCAAATTACCTTGTTCCTGTTGTGAATAAAGCCAAGTGTGCTGATGTGACATTAAATAAACCAAATAAAAGCAGTCCTTGAACCTAACACTGTGGTGCATTACAGGTTTTCCTCATCTGTGGGGGTACATAATTTATGTAGTATTTATTGGATGTATTGTGTTATTGTTAGAGTGTACTGAGTTGTCCACATTATATTTTTCAGACACCATTACAAAATGGCGGAATCATAAATTGGTGCATTGCGTGGTAAATAGGGAATGGTTTTTCACCCAGCTCATGCTTTCATGGTTAATGTTGCATACTCCTAACTAAAATAATTATGACCTTTTGCTGCGTTGAGTAGTGGTTTTATGGCATGACTAGAGGCTAAACATGTATCAGGTTTAATTGGACTTAGTGGAGCGTGGCAAAGTTGTGACAACATTTTCAAAAAAGTTTTGACTCAAAAAACATTCAAATGTACAATCATAAAATGTATATTCAGTTAAAACCAAAACAATAGCCTTCACTCTGCTCAACACCCCCAAAAAAGCCTAGTAATATAATGTGCTTGCAATGTCTGTATACAGTTGCCAGTGTGAACTATAGTCGAGTGAAATTGCTCAGTATTCAGTTTTGTAAGTGGTTGTAGTTTTAGATTAAACTATTTTCAAACTTAAACCAATTTAGTTTTAATATTAAACCAATGCACTTCAATCCTCATTTACTTGATGTAAACACCACACATATGGGCTCATAATTTCACAGCTGCAAGTTCATCTGTTATTTTGCTGTCAGGATTTGACTTCTGTTGCCTTTGTTTGGTCAAGATAATGTGTGCTCAACTATTTTGATAACATTTTGCACGTGACATATGAAATCTATGGGACTTTCTCTGATCCTTCTAGCGTGTGGAACTTTAAAAGAGTAGCTCTCTTTTGGCTGTCTGTCTTCATTTTTTTGTTGTTGTTTTTCTTCTATCAGTTACTAACTCTGTCTTTCAAGCCAAAAGCTTAAAATAAAATCTGTTTTGCCATAAAAGTTTTTAGATTTTTGATAATAACCCTTGTCTTCACACTTCCCCTGACAACACTTAATGTAATGGCTAATTCCATTTACCATTTGTATGAGGTTATGAAACTGTGGAAAGCTTTTGTCCATGCAATGTGCTTACTGTGTCATTTGGTGTACATAAAGCAATAATGAGCAAGAAATTGTCTGACTAATTACAAGGTTTGATCATTAGTCGATTGTGCCATTTGCTCTTCTCTGATGCCAAGTGGCTCCACATGCAGCAGCCTTGAGAATGGAGAGTGCTGTTTCTGCCCAAGCTAAAAACGACCCACTGCTTCAGAACCATCTGTAGCACTAGATATTTGATTAAATGCTATTTGAGATGGGGAGCTTTAGATACTTTAGAAAAGGCATCTGCTTTAATGCTATTTCATTGTGTATCTGTGTTTTGTAGACTATAAGTGAAAGTAATAGAGATAAAAAAGATACTTTGCATTCACAAACATATATTCAATGGTTACAGTGATACAGATTAGTGCTGGAAAACGCGTAATGCGGGCAAAATCATGCACCACTGCTACTGGATCTTGTATCCAAAGCAGTGACAAATAGTTTCATAGGAAGGAACTTGTTTAGAAGCTGTAGCCAGTAGACATTTGTATTAAAAAACACAACCTTACTTGTTTACTTTGTGTTTTATAATGGATGAAAAAGGAAGTGAGGAATGAAAAGGCAATTGGACAAATAAGGCGAAAGCACATAACGACCGTTCTGGCATGTATCAAATAACCTCACAGACAACTCAACAACTCTAACTGAATTTAACCGACAACTCTGGCGATGAATAGATTCAGTAATTTAGATTCTACATTTCTTCTTCAGGAAACCCTCCCTCGCTGCATTTTCTCAACAGATGAGTCTCTCTTTCTGAGCAGCTGTTTGGGGTTATTGATGACCTCATTAGGATGCTGCCTGCAGCATGCTGTGTGACAGTGGAACTCTTCTCATATGCTCTAACCGTCGCCTGGCCCAGCCACCCACTCCTCTAGCACGAACATCTTCCTGGCATTTCAGTAGTCAGAGCCAGAGCCTCATAGCCATTCTACCAAGAGAGAGATGAAGGTTACTGGGGGTCATTTCTTGTAAAGGCCCCACACAGTAGCTTCGCCAAGATTTCATCGTCTCCAGGGTTCCCACAGTTCTGAAAACCCTGGCAAAGTCATGGAAAATTGCAATTCATTTTTCCAGATATAGGGTCAGAGTCAGGCATCAGCCAATACTCAGAGCTTTAATATCAGTATCATAACTAAATCTAAAAAAGTAGCATACTGTCCCAGTTTTTTCACTAAACCTTTAATTAAATATTTTGTGACAGAGTTAATTTTTGACAGGACAAACATTCAGGGTTGTGTCCCAGGGAATGAATGTAATACGTCTGCTATAGGTTTAATTACAAATAAACAAGCAAATAAATAAAACCACAATTGTGGTTATTGAAAGTTGTGGAAATGTCATGGATATTTAATATATTACTATTATTTATTTATTTATTTATTTATTTATTCATTCATTCATTCATGTTCTCACCCAGTCTCGTTCCTAACAATTCAAATCAAGGTTTAGAATCTGGTCACCTTTACACTGTGGAACTGTCTTTTGTATTAGATGATGTTATTTACTATGACTATAATACACATTTGATAAGGCTAAGGCAGTTATTCAATAATGTAACAAAAATATGTTTTTTTTTTTTTTGTGTGTGTGCTTTTTGTTTTAGGAGTGCTTAGCAGAGTCATCCAAGATGAAAGCCTGCAACATTCATGGTCTACAACAGAACATATTAGGCAATTTTTTAGTTTGTTTTAACTAAACAGTTAAAACAGGATCACACAATAAACAGGCAATAGTAGTAGGTAAAGAAGCACTTTTTTATTTATTTTTAAATAAATTTTAATGTATTTATTTGTTGTAACAGAAGGCTTTGACAGAGATGAGGCACTAGAGGTAACTCTTTAGCAGAGAATCACAACCTTTCTTAAGGGTAGGGTAAGCTACACAAGCTGTATTATGACTTGAAATACAAAAGTATATCCAATTAGAAATACAAAACTTGAAATAAAATATATGTACACTGAAAATGAAGCAAATGTTAGTCATGTCATTGCTATTTAGTATATCAGGTTGCCTTAACTCTACATAAACCCATTCCTCAAATTAACTTACATCCCAAACTGTGTACTAGATATTTGAGTGACAGAATAGTAACTACCATAGCAGCATGTCTTTTCAGGACACAGCAAAAAACAATGGCAGCTTGACATCAAATCAGAAAAGTTGAGACAGTATGGAGAATGCGGAAAAGAAAAGAAAAGAAAAATGCATTGTCTTACATTTACTTTGGCTTTTATTTCATTGCAGCCGGTATGAACCCAATATATTTCGTGTTTTGTCTGGTCAACTTTCAGGCCTGCAACACATTCCAAAAAATATTGGGAGAAGGTAATTTAGGGTTAGTAATGAAGAAAAACTAAATAATGCAAACTAACAAAAATATTAATTAAATTAGTCACCAAGTCTCCAATTCAAGTATTAACTATAGAAAAGTTAATCAAGTAGTGAAATCAATTTACAATATCAGTCAAACACACACTTTTTACATTTATGCAAATTTAAGAAAGAAAAGAAATAAAATAGAAAAAGAAATCATGGAATCATTCTGTTTAATAAACTGAAATAAATTTTGACTCATCAAAGTAGACACCTTTTGCAGATGCACTATATGGACAAAAATAGTCTGTTCCAATATTGTTTTAGTACAGACATATGATTTGATAGCAATAACCCTGAAATGTACATTATTTGTCAGTTTTTGGTAATCTAAACTTTTTTTACCCTCTTTCAGTGCACAAAAGCTGTGCACTGAGAGTTCCATGGCATGGGTTTCCATACCTCAGCACCTGCATGCAAGCCTTACCTGACCAACCACAATGGAAAGCATGGGACGTAGCGGTGCAATGCATGCTACCACTGGATTCTTGAGCAGTGGAAACAAGTTCTGTGGAGTGACAGATCAAGCTTCTCTATCTACCAGTCTGATGGATGAGGCTAAGTTTCATGAATGCCAGGAGAACTGCCAGGGTTTGTTTTTTAAGCTTTAGACTTGTCCCATTAGTGCCAGTGATGAGAAATCTTAATGCTTCAGCATAAGCAACATTTTGGACAATCGTATGCTTCCAACTTTGTGGAAAGGCTTTTTTCTGTTCAAGCAGGACTTGGTTCATAGATACATGGTTTGTTGAGATTGTTGTGGAAGAAGTTTATTGCCCTGCACAGAGCCCTGACCCCAACTCCAACAAGTCAAGTCAAGTCAAGTCAAGTCAGATTTATTTATATAGCGCTTTTTACAATGGAGCATTGTCTCAAAGCAACTTTACAGGTTTAGATTATCTCCTAATAACTACGTCCAATCTCAAATTGAGCAAGCCTAGGGCGACAGTGGCAAGGAAAAACTCCCTAGTTCTAGGGAAGGAAGAAACCTTGGTAGGACCAAGACTCAAAAAGGGACCCACCTCCTTGGGCGGCGTAGATGATAAATCTAAAAGAGCGAACTAAAGTCATGGAGTCAAAGGTTTGAATAGAATGTGAAGTATGCACATCGACATTAAGTGGCCGGGGTATGATATGATGAAAATCTAAAGCGAAACTAAAGTCATGGAGTCATGGTCGAATAAAATGTGAATTATGCACAGTGGAGCTCCATCCAGATGTACCATCCCATGGGGGTGTAGGGCCGGAAACTGCCCCGGAAACCAGCTCGGAGAGAAAACAGAAAATGTAATTAGTTTATTGATTAAGAGCCACAGTGTCTATAACAATCACTGATGCCATGGTCAATCACTGATGCCAAGTGTAGCATTGAGACCCCGGCAGCATTAGCTATATAGCAGCATAGCTAGAAAGCCCCTAGAAAGAGGAAAGATAACCCTGGTAGGAAACACAGCCAAGAGGGATCACATGAGACATTGGCAACCCCACGAGCGGCCAGAAGAAGACAGCAACCCAACGTCTCCTGAATCACCATAAGACTCTTTGGACTATGAACCCCCAGCTCTGCCCTTATTCTAAGGCAAGGATGCATGAGTCAAGATCACGAGGACCGAAAAGCCTAGTTCAGCCAGGGACCGCCCACTCGACACTCCCGGCTAACGGACAAGGCATGCAGGCCAGACATGACTCCAGACTCCAGCCCCAGTGACCCAAGCCATGCATCCTGGTCTAAATCTAGAGAAAAGCCTGTGTAAATAAGTATGTATTTAGCCTAGACCTAAAAATTTGGAAAGTGTCTGAGTCTTGAACGAAAGTGGGAAGTTTATTCCACAGTTGGGGGGCCATGTATGAGAAAGCCTTTCCCCCTGCTGTGACTTTTTTAATTCTAGGAACTAAAAGAAGTCCTGCACGCTGTGAATGAAGTAGACGAGTTGGATTGTAAAACTCTAAGAGTTCACTCAGGTAATGTGGGGCCAGGCCATGTAGAGCTTTATAAGTTATAAGAAGTATTTTGTAATCTATGCGGAATTTGACTGGTAACCAGTGTAGTGATGATAGAATAGTAGTGATGTGATCAAATTTTCTAGTTCGAGTTAGCACCCAGGCAGCTGCATTTTGAACTAACTGAAGTTTATTTATAGATTTACTTGAGCATCCAGTAAGTAACAGTAATCCAACCTTGAGGTTATAAACGCATGAACAAGTTTCTCTGCATCATTAAAAGAGAGGATATTTCTAAGTTTAGCGATATTACATAATTGAAAAATAGCAATTCGAGTGATGCTGCTAATGTGCGCATCAAAGGAGAGATCTGAATCAAATGTGACCCCTAAGTTTTTTACAGACGGACTGAGCAATACTGGAGAGCCACCTAGATTTAGGATAGATGTAGCCAACCTGTCTCTCATAGCCTTGGGTCCCACTAATAGAACCTCAGTTTTATCTGAGTTAAGTAAGAGAAAATTAAATAACATCCAATCTTTTATTTCCTTTACACAGTCCTCAATTTTGTTGATTGTAAGGCTGTCATTAGGTTTGGCTGATATGTACAGCTGTGTATCATCTGCATAGCAGTGGAAACTAATGCCATGTTTACGAATAACTGAGTCTAGTGGCAGCATGTACAGAGAGAATAAAAGCGGGCCAAGCACTGACCCCTGAGCACGCCATACTTCACTTTTGAGAGCTTAGATCTTAGATTATTTATATGAACTGGTTATTTATATGAACAAACTGGTACCGGTCAGTTAAGTAGGATTTAAACCAAGAAAGTGCTGATCCCTTAATACCTACAGTATGTTCTAGTCTGTTTAGTAAAACATCATGATCTATAGTGTCAAATGCTGCACTTAAATCTAACAAATGCTGCACTTAAATCTAAATCAACAAACACTTGCGAGGTGAAGTAGAACAAAGCTTGCAAGCCAGGCCCTCTCATTTAACATCACTGTCTGACCCCACAAATGCTCTTCTGGATAAATGGGCTAAAATTCCCACAGATACAGTCCTTGTAAAAAGCCTTCCGAGAAAAGTAAAACTGTTATATTTGCTAAAGTGGCCCAACACTATATTAATGCCTATGGATTTAGAATGGGATATCATAAAAGCTGTAACATGCTGTACATGTAAGTGTAACGTGTAGGCATCTCAGTACTTTTGCTCATGTAGTGTATAATAGCTGAGCACCCTGGAGGCATTCTGGAAATCAGATATTGATTGTTATGTTCTTCCCGAGTAAAATTTCCACAAATGTATTGCACATGTAAATTGCTTTGCGTTCACTGTTCTGTTCAATTTATCATACACCAGCTTGAAAAGGTTTAAGAGTGCTGACTATTCCAAGATTTGAAACCTAGTGTATTGGTCTTCTTAGGTAGTTCTAACATAGCCAGAGTTGTCGTTATCTTTTTGTAATATGAACCCCTGACCAACCAGAAATGGACCAAAGGAGTGTTGCATGGTGCTGCAAAATGCTGTGGTAGCCCTTTTGTTTCAAAGTGCCTTTTTCCTAAACATTACAATATCAATACGCTACATCCTGTAGTGCAATATTGTCCAAATACTGCCCTAGTGGGTGTAATAATGCAGTCTGTTCCAATATTGTTTTGGTACAGACATATGATTTGATAGTAATATCCCTGAAATGTACATTATTTTTCAGTTTTAGGTAATCTAAACAATTTTTTTACCCTCTTTCAGTTTACTGCTTACCTTTTGAACAATTCCTGGGTATTCACTGGAATGTAGTGGCATCTGCTTAAATGCCACTAAGCTGAATAAAACTGGGTGTTCTAAAACTTTTGACCAGCAGTGGATTCAGACATTTTAGCAGTTAATACAAAATATTCAAAAGCATAAGGAAACTTGGGGAAGAGACACTCACTGAAGAGATCAATAACTAAGGATATTATTGCTGTTGACAAGCATATTCACAGTTGAATATCCCTTTCCACCTTCTGACTAGCTATTTGTTACATTATTCCACTAGGGTGGATATTACAAGTGAACGTTCTTGTATCAGTCAATATCCAGATCTGAAATGCAGACACCAGGTTGGGGCATGATACAGAGTCGTGAATTGCATCTTTATGAACTTTTCATCCCCACTGGAAATTGAGTGTGTCTACGCTTGGGTGTACCTCAAAGACACTAGCTGTAGGCAGCAAGCAACCTTGGAATAGAAATGCAGGGTGTTTTCCTCAGGTAGAAATGAAGAGAAAGGGTGGGAGTTGCTATATGATGAAGAACAAAACGTGCCTGGTACAGATAAAAGGATGAAAACACCCAGTGCACCCAAATCCCATAACACTCCTTATGCCTTAATGCCAAGCTAACTTAATCACACCAGGAATACTAACAAGTAAAGTGTGTGCAGTGTTTTGCCTTATAAAGCTATACGGATAACTGATAAAATATACTAATTGACAAAAAAATAAATAACCCCAGAGAGAAATGTCAAAACTTGACATGTCTCAAGCAGATATGTAAATGATTACAGGTGTGGTCTAATTAGACACTGGGTCTTGACACAAGAGGGTGTAAAAGTGATTTCCTTGCTGCCCAATAAAAAGGATCTCAGAATCCACCTTTGGGTAGTGTACCTCTTGTTAAGGTTGTTGACTGCTAGACATGACTAGACATGCAGATCTCATACCAACACTAACAAGCTCTTTCTGTTCAAACATTTCTGTTATTGTGGTTGTTATACCACCCCATCATGTATGTTAGTATTGCATATTGAGTGCATGTGCCCATTGCTAAAAAGAATCATGTATAACTGTACATGACCACTTGCACTCTATTCTGCAGCTCTCTGTTTGCTGCTGGTGAGTTTTTTATGTCTGAGTTTTTTGTGTCTGTTTTTTTTTCAGACCGGTGATGCCCTGTTCCTCCTGATCTTCAGAAATATGTAGAGTAGTGCTTTAAAGTTTAAGACATTTTGCCCAGTTGACAGACTGATTTAAATTTCGAGTAAGACTTAAAATGAAGGTCAGGTGGTGCATATACAGTATAGAACACTGCAATGGACTGGCTTCCTGTACAGGATATACATCTGCTTGTCCATTGACTTCCAGGTTAGGCTTCAAGCACTAAAACAGAACACTTTGTTTTTTACTTTCTTACATTACTCATAACACTGTGGTCCACATTTATTGGCACCCCTGGTAAAGATAAGTTAAAAAAAGTAACTTAATATTACATTGAAAAAGTAGCATATCGGTCACCAATTTTCCAAACCTACAATAAGATGACACCTCCATTACAAATTATTTGGAAGACTTGCCAGGAAAAACTTTTGCTTTTGCCTGATCTAACCAAATTTGTAAGCACCTGGAGTTTGCTAAATTCTTCTGGGACTTTCACTGGAACCATGTTCTATGTTCAGATGAAATGAAAATCGAGCTTGTTGTGGCAACAAACACTCAAGAAGGATAAAGAAAAAGAAGGATGTTTACACTGAATAGAACCAACTGGTAAGTGTGACGTAGGGTCTGAAGATGTTGTCGGGCTGTTTTTACTCCAAAGCTACTGGGAACCTTGTTAGAGTGCATGGCATCATGGACTCCATAAAATACCAGCACATTTTAAATCAAAACCTGTCTGTCTCTGCCAGGAAACTAAAAATGGGTCATTACTGAAACCTCCAGCTGGGCAATAATCCAAAACATTTGTTAAATTGGTTTGTTGAAGAAAAAAAATCAAGCTTCTGGCATGACCATCTCAGTTTTCTGTCCTAAACCGATAGAAATTGTAAAGCTAAAAATCTGAAGAGGAGAGTTCCCATGAGGACATAGGACACAGGTTGAGCTGGAGAGGTTCAGTAAATAGGAATGTCTCAAATTCCCTGCTCTGTATTCTCCAAACTTAAGATGTTTTGGAGAATATTAAGTGTCGCTTTATTGGTAAAGCAAGGATGTACAAAGTATTACATTCAGTGGTGCCCATAATTGGCACATGTGGTATTGTTAAACTCAATGAATTCTGGATGATGGTTCTTTTATTCTCATTTCAAATTTGCTTCAGTGTGCAGTGCAGTGTGCATAGTGCAATAAGCTGATTAACCGAAAGGTGAATTTTTTTTACTCATTTTTGCCAGCAGTGGCAATAAATGTGGAGGTGACTGTACATGCTCACTCACCAGCAGAGTCATTTGCTGACCATCTACATTCTGGAATTCCAGCACCATGCTTAACTACTTTTCTGCTGTATTGGAAAACAATAGGTGCTCTTTTTGAGCCAACAGCGAACCTTCACCCTTATTCTTTATATGTGAAACCCCATTAGAACTGGGCCAGCAATACCAAAGAGTGCCTGAAAAGAAAAAAAAATTGAAACCTAAAACCTGTGAGAAGAGAATTTGAGTCAGCAGACTCTATAGGAAAAGAAAGATCTAGAACATATGGGAAGAGTTATTGTGGTCAAAGCAAGTAATGTAAAGGAAAATGTCATAGAGAGCCAGCACATAGTATAACAAAAAAATGATCTGGAACTTGTGGCAAAAGTGTCTTTGGGACAGTGTAGTAAATAGCAGGGTGAGTTGCTATTTTGCTGTTAGTAGAATATCTTACGGTAGTTATAATTTTAACAACACTAATTTGTATGCTAGTGGCAAAATAAATGATGAAATGTCTTTTCTTGGAACAGTCCTGTGCTATTGGCAGTGCTTGACTCCCTTTCAACCACCTAATCTACTAGCAAATCTGGCATCATAATATTTAACATGCACCATTTGTTGTGGTCATTAGTTGTTATTGACATTGCTATGCCTATTTTTAGATACATACCAATAAAACTATATTTGATAAGCATGTACTCTAAATGATCTACCATTCTTTCAGAAAGCCAGCTTTGCTTGTTTTATATGTTTTTGTATACATTTCAGTGTACACTGGAGCTTAAAGACAAAACTGGGTAATTTGTGTATGCTTCATGAGCCTGGTAGCAGTAAGTGTTTGTGTAAAGACAGAGATTTGAAAGGGTGCCTGCATGATTTAAACCAACATTACTCAGAATTCATATTTAAATAATCCCTTTTTAATGTAATTTAACCTATTAGAATATATAACTTTATTATTTATATTATGATTGGCTGACACTTTTGACATATACTCCAGCACACACATCCCAATTAGTCATTTAAATCATTTGCAAGGCTCTGATGGCACATATGAGAAGATCTGCCAAGAGTTTGCTGCAGCGGTCAAATCTAGATATGCCAAGAATGTGGACAAGACATGGTTGGATAATTTTGATGTAGTAGAAGAGATACCACAACATAAACAGAATTCTAACTAGTCATCCTAAACTACTCCACTGTCTCTTGCATTGTCAGAGGGTGCGGTCCAAGAGTTCTCCAAGGAAATGGCAAGACCTTCAAGTGGCGACGAGGCTCCAGGAATGTAAAGCAGCTTAGTCTTACTGGATGAGCTGTCATTCACCATGAGATGTCCTCCAGACATTCTGAGATGCGAATCGAGACCTGACTATCTGATGGAGTTGAGTGCTATCAGTATAGCAGTGATAGGAGAAGTCATGGAAAAATGTGAATTTGCCAGAATGAGCCACTGTTATGCTGAGCATGCAATTCATGCAGACTAGAGGGGATGGACAGGGGAATCTTGTGGTTGACCATGCTGAAGGTTGTAGAAAAGTCAGGTTAGACTGCTTTTTAGAAACTTCCACATGGGAAATTTTTGTGGCGGGTGCTGCTTTGAAGACATGCTGAACTTACACATATGGTAAACATAAGACTTTTCTCTACAGGTAATGGTGATGCAGAGAGCTGAGACCAGTGCTTAATTTGAGCCGGAACCTACAAGATCTGGTACCTCTCATATTTGGAGCACATGAGTTTCGCCACCTATTTGTGTAGATCCAGCATCTCCTGCATTTTATGTGTATAAAATACAATAAAAATGATTAATATTAATAAACGTACTTATTTGTGTGTAACCTCCTTTTCAAAATCCCAAATGGCTCATTTTCTTTGATGGTAATTTGCGTAATTAGATCATTAGCCACTTATTGTGCACTCACGTGCCAATAGAGCTTGCGGACAGCAAGGTTTGGAAATAGTTAAGGCAATACTTTTTCATTGAAATAGATATTGTATTTTGAAAGCTACTGTATTGTGTTGCACTGAATGCACTGTTGTGTTTATTCGTTCCAGGTCCTTTTCACATAATGCCTACTTGTCAGATCACATGTATTACAAATTAAGCCTTGGTTGAGACCTATTAAACAGTTCTAACTATTTGCTAAGCATAATGGGAGATATGGAATTTAGTGACTAGGTTCCCTCATAGAGAACAAAATGTGCCACAATACCCCTGGATAATATTAAACTAGATTCATCAAGTAAGCAGAATGCTTGAACAACAGACTAATGTTTTACTATTAATGAAATAGAAGTGGACTACATGGAATTAGCCATAAGGCACCATCTGTTCACAACAAGGGTGACTTCTATCTGTGGAAAGTGCTTTTATATCACAAATATTCATGTAGATTAAGGGTAGGTAGAGCATATTGTTTTAAAAGGCCAGTTTTTCTGTTGGCTGTGTATTATTATTATTATTATTATTATTATTATTATTATTAAATTTTATTGCACTATTAGTTTTGACTGAATAGTTGGAGTAACACACGCCCATTTATTGGCTAATATTGTGTATATCGCCATTGTGTCACCAAAATAGAAAATCCTTTAAATCCACTTAGTTGTGAGGTGGGACCTCAATGGATTGGACTTTTTTGTCCTGTACATCCCACTGCTGCTCGATCCGACTGGAATCTTGGGAATTTGGAGGCCAAGTCAATGAATTGTCATGTTCATCAAACCATTTCACCTTTCAGTGGTTTTATTTTTTTATGACATATCAGTAAATGTTTTCTGCCCTGACCCTCAGTGTTGGATCTAGTACTGATAATAAACAGGTCATCATATAATATAATATAATATAATATCTGGTGAGGTGCAGGTTTACCCCTCTTGTAACAAAGTGCCTGACTTTTTATTGTTGCCTTTGGAGCTAATAGTAATAATATACTCATTGACAAAAATATTAACGCACCCAGAAATGTCGGATTGTTGCAAAATTCAGCGTGCAGTTATGTCTCAGGCAGATATGTAAATGATAACATGTGTGGTCTGATTAGATGCTGGGTCTTGCCACAAGAAGGATTAAAAGTGCTTCCCCCGCTGCCCTATATAAAATCTACTTTTGGGTAGTGTACCTCTTCGTGAGAGATCATTGACTGCTAGACATGGGGATGCGTCATTAGACTGAGACAAGCAGGATTGTTGTTTTGACAAATTACCTGCTATCTAGACTGTTCTGATCTAGCTGTTAGGAGGTGATGGGAGCAGTGTTTCCACAAACAGGCTCTGGCCAGCCCAGACGGATCACCATTATAGAAGATTGTTTGATTCAATGAAAAGCACAAGCAGCTAAAACCGTTTCATTGTCCACCACCCAGACACAGGTGGCACCTTTACTACACACCCCTGTCTTTGCTTGGACTATTTCCCAGTGCTTAGCAGAAGGAGATTTGTTGTCACGGTGCCCATTAAATGTTCGGCCATTGACAGCCAACTACCTTCACACCCCAAGCAATAACTGCAGCTGAACATTTCCTGTAACTGTTGATCAGCCCGGCACTGCAGCTTTGAGTAATTTTAGCCCATTCCTCCATACAGAACAGCTTCACCTCTGGGATGTTGGTGGGTTTCCTCACATTAACTGCTCACTTCAGGTCCTTCCACAACATTTCCATTGGATTAAGGTCAGGACTTTGACTTGGGCATTCCAAAACATTAACTTTATTCTTCTTTAACCATTCTTTGGTAGAACGACTTATGTGCTTAGGTCGTTTTTTGTCTTGCTGCATGACCCACCGTTCTTATTGAGACTCAGTTCATGGACAGTGTTCCTGATATTTCCTTTAGGCTTCTCTGATTGTAAATTCAGACACCCATTGTTCCATTCAATGATGGCAAGCTGTCCTGGTCCAGATGCAGCCAAAACAGGGCCAACCATGATACTACCACCACCATGTTTCACAGATGGGGATAAGGTCTAATGCTGAATTGCAGTGTTTTCCTTTCTCCAAAACATAACGCTTTCCTTTTAAACCAAAAGTTCTATTTTGGTCTATCTGTCACCAAAACATTTTCCAATAGCCTTCTGGCTTTCCATGTGATCTTAGCAACCGTAGAGGAGAGCAAGTTCTTTTTGGAGAGCCGTGGCTTTCTCCTTGCATCCCTGCCCATGCACACCATTGTTGTTCAGTGTTCTTCTGATGGTGGACTCATGAATATTAACATTAGTTCAATGCGGAGAGTCCTTCAGTTCTTGAAGTAAAACCTTAGGTCCCTTTGTGACCTCACCAAAACAAGTACATCTTTGTTGGTCGACCACTCCTGGGGAGGGTAACAGTGGTCTTGACTTTCCTCCATTTGTACCACCGTCATCTGACTTGTGGGATTTGGTTGAGTCCAAATACTTTAGAGAGGTTTTTTTACCTTTCCAACTGAGAGCATCAACAACTCTTTTTCTGAGGTCTCAGAAAAGAAATCTCCTTTGTTGGTGCCATGATTGATTACACTTCCACAAAAATGTGTTCTGAAGAGCAGACATGAGTCCCTATTCTTTAAATAAAAATTTCCGGGTGCCCACCACATCTGATTGTCATGCCAGTGATGAAAACACCTGACCTAATTTCACCTTCAAATTACCTGCTAATTCTAGAGGTTCACCTACTTTTGCCACTCACTATTGTAATATTGGATCAAATTTTCAAAATATAATATTTTTGTCTGATTTGTTTAAAAACTGGGTTCTCTTTATTACTTTTAGGACTCTGATGATGACCCTTTACATCATATTTTTTGCAAAAATATAGAAAATTCTCAAGGCTTTCACAAATTTTCAAGCACCACTGTTCTGTTATCTTGGCCCTTTCATTGCATCTCTTTAAACTCCCAATTGCATTTTTGTCAGCAGGTAATTCCCCACCCACCACCAGCCGGGGGTTCTCAGAAATGCCGGCGCCAGACTACAACACCTCCTTGGCCTGCATGTTCACCAGATTTATTGCCAATCAAGAATTTATGGAACCAGCTGTGACACCAGCTTCAGCAAACTATGAGTGTGCAGAATCTACAGGCCCAGCTGCAGCATTTGTTAGTAAAAGGATACCATATGGAACCTGTATGCCTCCATGCTCAACTGTATCTCATGCCCAGGCTAGAGGCGACCCAACAAGATACTAGATTCTACTTTCAATTGTACAGTTTTCTCCAATAAACCCATCCTTTTTCTGTAATATTGTAATCACTTACATATATTATCATGACATGCATACCTTTAAAGTTGCATTTGATCCCAACAACCTCTTCTTTATGAGTTATTTTATTTATTTATTGTTTTTGTCAATGAGCATATGTGAATTCAACACCTTTTCAGATCTTGTTCAGTTCACGTAAATTACTGACACATTATTACACACACGCAGCAACCTGCTGATCATGGTTCAAACTTGCAACTATTTGCCAATCAACCCAAGAATATGCAATTATATCAAATATATAAACAAACAAAGAAAAATAATCAGCCTATTCTAATGAACATGACATCAAATATGTGGTCACAGAGCTAAATTGACCTGTTTTGATTTCCCATGGTCAGGAAATCTGATGTACAGAATTTAATCATGTATTTTCAGGCAATCTGTGAAACTCACCAGCAGAATTCCCTGTAACTGGGAATTAGCATTCGGAAATTGGCGAAATGATTGTGATGAATTAGTGTCACTGCCGATCCTAGTTATTCATGATGAGACACAGTGACTGTAGCTTTTAATGAAACTGAATGGACAAAACAGTGTCTCATCATTTTTAGTTTTTGAGGTAATTGGAGATGTTTTCTATTAACGTTTTACCAATTTAGTACTCATTATAACCAATAAACCAAATACAATAGATTAAAAAACATGACTCATTGTTTTCCATGACCAACATTGGAATGAAAGGAAATTACTAAAGGATTGTCTATGAGCATTTTTGTTTCCCATCAAGTCTTTTTGGCATTCTTGTTAACACAACAGCTTTGCAAATCAAGAATTAGAGTTACTTTTTTATTTAAATGGTGGAAATGCAGTAATAGAGTTATTGTAATACAGGTAAAACAGATGCTTAAACTTTTAGATCATTAATTGGGCTTCATAACACTAATATGTATTAGTGTAGGACCTTATACGGACCTTACACTAGTTATTAGTTGGTTACACAATGAAGAGACATCCTGTAATTGAACTTTGAACTTAATAGTGCTCTTTGTCTTGTGATCTCCAATGTTACACATTGGTGTACAGCCTATACTACTGCATGAACTCAGTTTATATGTAGCTAGTTGGAATCTAGTAGCTTTTTTCCCCCTCCATAAGACCATAGTAAACCTTTGCCCTGTTAATGCATTGGTACCACAGAGGATACTTTTAAAGCATCACATAAATTTACTACTAATGGAAAGAGATGGAGAAGATGTTTTCACTTCAGTGGGATTTTAAAGGCAAAAGACACACGTTTCAGTGGGTCAATTATGAAAGTGGTTCTGCTGTATCGCAACAACAACACTGAGCCCTTAGGGCAATTGAGTATTCAGGCTTATTTGGGAGAAGCAGTGCGTGAGGTGAGCACCTAAGACCCTGCTGGGAGGTTCACTTTCTGCATACACACTGCCTGTGCCAAGAACAGTGCGTGGTGACCTCCATCAGAACTGAGTTCCAGCTCTGCTCCAGTGGAAGCAGCCTTTCACCCCACATTCCACAGAGATATCAGAGCCAGGGTTCGAGTCATTCTACTCTCCAGCAAACAGGTCGATGATACATGGCTGCTCACTCGCCCTGGAGAGTTGGGAGAAACTACAGACTCAGTCAAGGTCAGAGAGATATAGAGATGACCTTTGCTTAGTAAGAGGAGCTTAAGTAGATAAATTTCAGATATCCCTCTGCTTGAACAATGTTTAAACAGCTTGTTGGGCAGATTATTCATGACATTTATTTTGCAGACCAAATGGGGTCTTGAGGTCTTGTTGTACCAGTGCATTTTGAAAAATACATATTACAATATACTAAATATTCAAAATACACTGACACCTACAAAACAAATCCCCAAAAAACAATATTCTACATCAAATTGGTTTCAACTTTATTGACTGATCAACTTTTTTTTTTATTTCCATCAGACATTTGTAATTGTATTGAAATCTGGTCTGTTTGTTGGCCATTTCATTGAGTTGACATGCCTTTCCTGAAGACAAGCTTGACCACTTTTTGCACTGTGGAAAGATGCATTATCATCCTGAAAATATGCTTCATCATCAAGAACCTATTTTCTATTGACAGAATGAGAAAAGTCTCAAAATTTCAGTGTACACCTCTGACTGGCAACACCCCTTGTCCTTTATCTGAAATGCAACCCCATATCATAAATGAATGGGGAATTTTGATTGTTTCAGGCATTCATCTTTACATGTTTGTTGAAAATGGCACCATGCAAAAGTTTCATTATTATCTTGTTAGCCAATGTGGTTTAGTAATTCATCACTGAATATCATTTCATCCAATCAGCCACACTCCATGATTGCTTCCCTTTAGCCCATGGTAATCTTGTTTTCTTCTGTGTTGGTGTTAGTGTTGGTTTCACTTGGCTTTTCTATATAGAAATCCCATTCCACTCAGATGATATCTTACACTTCTGTCACAAACACTGTGTATTTTCAAGGCATATTGCTTTGGGTTTTTATACGTTGACATCCTTCTTGGTCTAACCATATGTTTTCCTTTTAAAACCTTCCAATTTTGTTTATGTTTGCACCAAATTTTTAACACAACTGTCTGGAAACACCTAACATCTCTAACACACTCTGCTGGTTTTCTTTTTTTTTTAATAATCCATTACTTTTGTCTGTAAGCAGACCCTTTTAACTGCAGACTAATTTGGAATTTGAGTTTTGCCTGTTATTTGTTTTAGAAATGCAAATTTATAAGGCAATTCATTTTGTTTCTGATACTTGATCTGGAAAAAATATGCTATTAACTAAATAATGTAATTTGTTTGAGGTATGCTTCACAAAGCGAGAATGTTGAGCTATTAAATATTTGCTACAAAGTAAAAAAAAAGAAAAAAATCTCTGAAGATCTGCTAAGTGTGGTCATTCAGTATTTTTTTTCCAGAATTTGTAAACCATTACAACAACATAATGATATTTTAAAGCCATACAACCCCTCTGACCCACTTTCTGCATTATTATCTTAATTAGTGTGCCCTTCATAGATGTAGCTTAAATAAACAAGGTGTAATTTTCTCTAGGTGATTCAGTATTGACTTCCTTATTTATCACACTATTTGGCCAAAAGTATTTAAGCAAGCATTGTAACTAGTATATTTTCCAATTTTAGCCAAACTATGCCTAGTGAGCAAAATGAAGTATACAACAACACAATGTTCATAGACAAACACTGGCAGTGGAATGGGTCGTACTGTAGAGCTCAGTACATTTCAACAAAATACTTTATGTTTTTTATTACACACAAAAACTGTTTGTAGGAAGCTTCATGGAAGAAAATCACAAGAATTCAATGTGGATTTGACTTGTATAAAGCACACCATCACTGTTTTCTTGAGAATGAAACAGTTCACCAAATGGTACACTTAGTAGATGCCAAGAGAGCGTTACATATTGCTAGCAAAGAAACAATGGGAAATTTGAAGAGGGCAGGGGAGAAAGTAAATGGGAATTGTAAGAATACTCTTTTAAATTCTTTATAATGTTTATGATTCCCAGTGAAAAGGAATCTCAATGCTACAGCACACTTTCTAAAAACTTGTTTGCTTACCTGCCCCACGTGCAGAGCAAAGTTCATGCAGAATTTCATTGGCCTTCTGTAATGACCCATGCTTTGATAACTGTTTGAAACGTGTCTCTTGAATCTTGTTTTGTCTCATTTGGAAACACTGGTGTGCTATGCCATTCCCTTTAATCCTCGCTTTGGTCTTTTGCATGCATTGATTGTTTTTTTGCTTTGGCTCACTTTTGCTTACGTACTGTTACGCACACATGTGATTCTGGTGCAGAGAATCCATCCTAGACTGAAATGTAGCACCTGCACGTAACCCTGCCCTCAAATCTTACCATTACCTTTGGAATAAAGACTATAAACCAGGGTTTATTGGTCATCTTCAAAGCCCTCTTTTAGTGACCTCTTTAAGTGACTGAATGGAAATAAATCCTGGCAGTCATGTTCCAAAGTCTATTGAAAATTCTTTGAAGAGTGGAAGCCACAGATGGTATGATGTTTGACTATGTTTGAATTAAAGCCATGCAGTATTAATTTGTGTGTCATGTCACACTATTTTCACACACACACACACACACACACACACACACACACACACCGAGTCAGACAGACTCTCTTGGCTCTTGGCCTTTGGCTGCCTGTAGGGATTAATTGATAGTGAGAGATAATAAATCTCCCCATTATGAGGAAGCCCCTACCCTTCACTTATTATTCACCCTGGCTTCAACACCACATGTCCCAAGGCACCTGAAAATTTAAAGCAGCGCGTCTGCCACCTCCTTACTGTCAAGGTTAATTTCTCTCCTGTGTCGTCTGGCTCCTGGTCTATTGTAGACTCCTATTAGTACATTAAGGCATATTGAAGGGAGCTGCTACACCCATCCAAGTAATCAGAAAATGCCTGACTATTCCTTAAGGCAGCGGAAATGCTGTATATCGAGGCCAAGGAGAACTGGAATCCCTCATCCCTCAAATTACTGCTGGTATTGCATTCGAATTTTATCAAGTGGCAAATGTCTTTTGTGTCCTATCCTCTTTCACTTGACTGGATGCTTTAGGGATGTGAAACACTCCTTATTCCTTGAGGAATGAGAAATGCAGTAGTGTTGCAATAGTAGTGAGAAAGATTCCAGTGGCTTGCTTGAGCTGCCTTAATAAAAGAGTTTGACTTGAAATGCACAAATTTTGCATCAAATTTACTATATCTACAAAATTTGTGTGCAAGCTAAATTTAGAGCAATTTAGAGAATTCAAAGTGGCAACCCTTTGAATTCCCTAATACGATTTCTATCATTTCTATCATGTTATCATTAATAGCTGTGTAAACATGAGCAGCTGTGTTATAGCAAGGATAAAGCACAACAGAACTGCATGCCTGGATTGATGGTAGCCATGGCATTTTCACCTTTATGTTATCATGAACATATGTTCAATCTGCTAAATACATGACATTCAGTTTTACAGACAATTCTTTCAAATATAGTAGTGTAATTGAAATATATTGTAAAATAAATTCAATAATAAAAACTTTGTTGTGAATTTGTTTCTGGCAATTCTCCAACAATTCACAGCAGAGCAGTGAATTAACTTCAACAATGATCTTATCAATTTTCTCTAAAAAAAGAATCTATTGTTTATTTCTTATTTTGTTAGTGTTATAGAGGCAGCTGTTGACACAGCAGTATCCGAGGTCCTTGCAATGCAAAAGGTCAAATGCTACATTTATGGAACCCTATGATGGACTGATACCTTGTCCAGGCTGTACCTCTGCCTGTGCCCAGTGAATTCTGTTAGACTCCAGACAACCTCTGCAAAAGCAGGGGTAAAATGGGATGCATTGCTCTTACTTTATTATTCAAAAAACTCTAGATAGATTTATGTTGATTTGCAGTGTTAAAAATCACCAACCAAGGAATTTTTTTACTCCTGCTTTCTCATCATTCCTGCACTTTGTTGAAGATATGGCTCTTTGCCATGAAATAATGTAAGGCATTTCATACAACAAATTTAACAGACATGATGAATCCTGATAATGGAAACCAATATATATATAGAATTTCTTGTGAATACTTATGTTGCAAGAGCGTTACAACATAAGCAATGTTAAGGGAACTGATAGTCAAGTCAATTTTATTTCTATAGCTTTTTACAATGGAGCATTGCCTCAAAGCAGCTTTACAATTTTAGATTACCTTGCAAAATTTTCCTGAGGGGATCAGTAAAGTCTTCTCTTATCTTAAGGTATGAGGCCAATCCTAAATTAGGCAAGACTAGGGAGACAGTGGAAAGGAAAAACTCCCTAGGAGGACTCAAAAAAGGAACCGTCTTACTTGATAAGACATTTGTTCTTCAAGCTTTACTGAATATTCTCTAGTGGATGCCCAAAAGTATTGATAATTGTGCAATATACTACAATTATATAGGTTCAACACAATACGTTTTGCCTTATACTGTACTTAATTTGTTCTGGAACTTGGAAGAGCTGCATAGCCAGAAGGAAAAAAAATAAGTAGCCTGGGTTGGATTTAAAATGACTCTGTACTCCCTCTGTAGTGCACTATATGTAGCTTGGACTAATGGCATTTACACCCCTTTAAAAGTCCAACACATATCAAGTAGAAAGACACTTCAGCTTAACCATGGAAATATTTCAATATTTTAGAATGACACAGAGTCCTTCTGTCTTTTCAAATTTTGATTGGCTAAGAAAACCTGAATTGGATCAAGGGATTATGAAAATGAATGAATATATATATATATATATATATATATATCTATATGAGAGCAGGCACGCAAGCAGCAGAGTAAGTGGTTAGGCAAGTGGAAGTTTTAGCAGAGTTGAGCAGATAGCTTGTGTTTGTTTGAATTGAAGTAACTATAGTTTAATAGTTTTAGTAAGTAGTTTTAATAATTGGTTTTGTATTTGTATTGTAGTGTTTGGTTCCAGAATGCCCAATGATGTATTTATTTTGTGGTTTATGTGTGCTGTGTGTGCATGTTACATTTTATAAAATATAGCTCCATAATAATATAGTGTGTCTTTTTAATGTGTATGAATGTGTTTAAGTGACGAATGTTAGTGTTAAGTAGCTACGATTCTGCTACATAAAGTAGCGCTGCGTAACCTTGCATCTTGACCAATGTCATGTAACTGATCTGAGTGGGCTCAGGCATGACTCACTTAATTCCAATTCCCATTGTGTACATGCTTTACCAGAACTGGTAATCTTCCTGTGAATATACAGACTGCGTAACACACATCTGCTCCAAGCAGTTTTTCAGCACCAGTTGGTGTATGTTTTTATGTTAGGAATGCAATATTTATTTAAAATTTCTGTATTTTGTGTTTATGTTTGTCATATTTGTATGTACAGTTTTTGTGTAGTGAAAGTTTAATGGTTTTTCTGTAGGATATTAAAGATTATAATGTGCAGAATGTGGCCCTTATTTGTCTTCCTATATAAATGAGCCCGAGGTACCACTGTATTTGATCGTGTGTGATTTATTTATTTATTTATTTCATGTTCTAGTGCCTAAACTAGACTTTCTCATTTGAACCCATATGTTTAAAACAATAACATTTCTGGATTCTGACAGTAATACCGAAGTACACATATGCTCTCATGTTCACCATGACTCATTTTATAAAATACAATCACTAAAGAAACAGTTTAGATGTATTTTTATTCAAATTTCAAAATCATATATCCCATATAGCAATCTGTACAAGTAATTATTCACAGTGTGAAAAGAAAAAAAGGAAAATCAAACACTGTCCTGTCTTCAGAATCCTCCCCTATTCATCATTATCATGCACCCTGTCATGACATATGGTTACTAAGAAAAAAAATTACAAAACATTACAAAAGGAAACTATATTTATAGAAATTCTGGCACTCCAGAATAAATAACCCTGGGCAGCACCTTGATATCAGTCATTTAACTATACACGTTTCCCATTTACCAGTTTAACAATCAAGTGTAACACCGGTTTATCTGCCTCCCAACCCCTACCCACCCAGAAATAAACAAACAAACCAAAAATATATATAATATAGCCATCATCAAAAGAAAATATTAACGGATCTAGTAAAAGTTGGCTTCATTTCTTTTTTTACTTCATATTGTACAAAACAATGGCATTCACATTGTTTATTCTTTTTATAAAATAGAGTTTTATGCTCCATAAATAGGACTGATTCAAATACTCAAACTAATTGTTCTATTTTAATTGCAATCAATACAGAAAATCTGATACTTCATAATATTCAGTTCATAAAGAATATTGGGTGATGTGTCCACACTGTGCTACTGTAAATAACACATTGAAGTAATGAAATCCATTTGTCACAGTGTAAGACAGTTATGCTAACAGCCGTGTCAAAATTGTAAACCCAATGGAATGATCTGGATTTCTGTATGAATGGCTATAGTGTTGCCACCTTATTCATACTAATCTATGGGGTCATTGGAGGAAGACTGTCTGACCATGTACATAAAAAAAAAAGCTCTTTTATACAGAGAAGTGTACCACATTCCCTACTTAGTGCTGTGTGAGTCTGATTTGCAATTACTTCATGATGCTGCATGAGATTTTCTTATGTAATGTTATACCATGACCACAGTAGATGTGCAGTTTTTACCTGGGAAAATAATGGCACCAAGATGCACTTTGGGAATAAGAGTGGGATGGAGTGTGATAAGGGTGTCTATCTACTGAATGCCGTAGATTTAAGATAATTTAACACAATGTCTTTTAATTTTCTAATTTAATTGCCATGCTAATTAAAACATAAAAAATAAATAAAAAATATAAATAAATAAAAACCCAGGCATTGGTTTGTAAACACAACTTCCATCATATAAAAGACTTGCTATTTCCATCTTTCAATTATTATTAAACAGAATATACACAGCCCCAGATTTCAAACACGGGTAACTTGCCATGATATAATGACTTAACACCCAATTGTGTCTTTTTATAAACAGTAATGTAAGACACTTCCTTGGACGGTAACTCGTGTATACAGTGTGCGAATTATTTAATTCCATTTTAGTAGCCATTCATTCTCAAATCCAGATAATACCAAAGACTTTTTTTAAACAGCTGAATATATTACAAAAATCACAAAATACTCATAGTACCACAACATTTTGAGACAATGTTTAATTGTTTATATTTTATGGGGATAAACCAATGATAAAGGCATCATACATCATTCTACTCTCATGTCTATATAAAACATTCCATATCTGTGCAACATAAACTAGGTTAAGTAATGTTGCAGAAGTGTGAACTAAAATGAACACTTTCCCAGATCAGTCACAGCTACTGCAGGATCAAATTCTAGCTTTTATTAATGTGTACCTGATATGAATATGTTACATTTTTGTTTTTAGAAAAAGGGAAATACATAGATTTAAACTTTTCTCTTGGCGTCTTGATGCTGATATCAACCCCCCAGTTTGATGAACTGATTTCATTCTTGGGTAATAAGATACAGCCGTCACCCAACCAATCCGCAGATCATATCATATAACAGAATGTATACTACAAAATGCATTTTCAGTTTTAGACATAAAATTTTGGAAGTGGGGGAAAAAAAGAAAAAAAAAACATTTACAGGTAAAAATCTGTATTTAGCAAAATACAACATTTTCTCCTAATATATAGTCTACTTTGCAAGAGGGTGTTAAAATCACACAGTTTAAATGACACTTACACAATGAGCTTTCACCGAATCAACACCAAGTCACAGGTATTGGAGTTCTTTTGATTGTTACATTGTCTGCAATAAAAAGACTAAGCACAAAATGTTTTTGACACTGTCCTTTATTTTTACCTCACAGAGGTATGTGGTATCTTGTACTTCCTGGAGAGGCAGCAGGACTCTTAGCACCTACATCTCATAATCCTAACACTGGTTACCTGTATTATTTGTCACATCTACACAACAAACTAAGGAAAGGGAAATAAGACCCAGGGTTCTTGAAGTTCTATCTGTATTTGAGTAACTCCATTTATTATTTGCCTCACTTCTAAGGAGCTCCATTCAGCAAAGCTCAAGGCTGTTGAATTCCCAAAACTAGCAAATAATGAGTCAGAATGCTACTTCCGGCCAACATCAAGGCAGACTGCACTACTCCTTGCATTCAGCATTAAAAGCCTAATTGCTGCAGAGCTTTTAACTCGTGCCGGCAAAATGAGACCTTAAATAAGGTTCTCACACAATCGAGTACACACACACTCTCAGTCAGTCAGTCAGTCACTCTCTCTCTCTCTCTCTCTCTCTCTCTCTCTCTCTCTCTCTCTCTCTCTCTCTCTCTCTCTCTCTCTCTCTCTCTCTCTCTCTCTCATATTCTTAAATAAGGATTGCTCATTGTGTCACACCTACAGCATGGTCCAGCGTACAGACGGCATTTTTTTCTTTCAGAGGAAAGTAATATTGTATGTATATGGATCAAGTGTGTATATATATATATATATATGTATGCATGATGAACATTTTTGCATCAGTGATCATTTTAAATGTACAGTATTTACCTTTCATATATCATTTAAAGGGGATCATCAATTTCACCATACAAAAAAGTGTCAGGTGGCGTAATTATCTATTATATACATTAATTAACTATTACGTAGACTCACTGGTCACTTTATTAAGTACATCTTGCTAGTACCGAGTTGGACCCACTTTTGCATTCAGAACTGCGTTAATTTTTCATGGAATACAGTGGTACTTGAAAGTTTGTGAAACCTTTAGAATTTTCTGTATTTCTGCATAAATATGATTTAAAACATCATCAGATTTTCACACAAGTCTTAAAAGTAGATAAAGAGAACCCAGTTAAGCAAATGAGACATACTTGGTCATTTATTTATTGAGGAAAATGATCCAATATTACATATTGGATTATGTAATATTCGATTATTGTTACATAATATTGGATTATTGTTTTTCTGCATCAAAACAAAACAGGCCCAAACCATGATACTACCACCACCATGTTTCACAGATGGGATAAAGTTCTTATGCTGGAATGCAATGTTTTCCTTTCTCCAAACATAACGCTTTTCTTTTAAACCAAAAGTTAGTTCTATTTTGGTCTCATCCATCCCAAAAACATTCTTCCAATAGCCTACTGGTTTGTCCAAGTGATCTTTAGCAAACTGCAGATGAGCAGCAGTGGCTTTCTCCTTGCAGCCCTGCCATGCACACCAGTGTTCTTCTGATGGTGGACTCATGAACATTAACATTAGCCAATGTAAGAGAGGCCTTCAGTTGCTTAGAAATTACCCTGGGGTCCTTTGTGACCACGCCAACTATTACACACCTTGCTCTTGGAGTGATCTCTGTTGGTCGACCACTCCTGGGGAGGGTAACAATGGTCTTGAATTTCCTCCATTTGTACACAATATGTCTGATTGTGAGTTGGTGGAGTCCAAACTCTTTAGAAATGGTTTTGTAACCTTTTCCAGCCTGATGAGCATCAACAACTCTCTTTCTGAGGTCATCAGAAATCTCCTTTGTTCATGGCATGATACACTTCCACAAACATGTTGTGAAGAGCAGACTTTGATAGATCCCTGTTCTTTAAATAAAACAGAGTGCCCACTCACACCTGATTGTCATCCCATTGATTGAAAACACCTGACTCTAATTTCACCTTAAATTCACTGCTAATCCTAGAGGTTCACATACTTTTGCCACTCACTAATATGTAATATTGGATAATTTTCCTCAATAAATAAATGACCAAGTATAATATTTTTGCCTCATTTGTTTAACTGGGTTTTCTTTATCTACTTTTAGGACTTGTGTGGATGATGTTTTAGGTCATATTTATGCAGAAAGACAAAGACAAATTCTAAGAGGGTTCACAAACTTTCAAGCATCACTGTAGATTCAATGAAGTGCATTCCTCAGTGATTTTGGTCCATATTGACATAATGGCATCATGGGCGTGCTGCAGATTTGTCGGCTGCACAGTCATAATGCAAATCTGCCATTCCATCACATCCCAAAGGTGCTCTATTGGGTTGGAATCTGGTAACTGTGGAGGCCCTTTGAATACATTGAACTCACTGTTATGTTCATGAAACCAATTTGAGATGATTTGAGCTTTGTGACATGGTGCACAGAAGATGGGTACACTGTGGTCCTAAATGAATGGACATGGTCAGCAACAATACTCAGTTAGGCTATGGCGTTTAAACTATGCTCAATTGATATTAAGAGGCCCAAAGTGTGACCATTACACCACCACCACCAGCAGCAGCCTGAACTGCTGACTCAAGACAGGGAACATTTTCCCAATCTTCTTTCGGGAAAAGAAGCACTTTATTGTCTGTTGTCCAATTTTGGTGAGTTAATGTTGAATTTCTATCAGCTCGAACCAGTCTGGCCATTGTCCTCTGATCTCTGGCATCAACAAGGCATTTTGTAGAGAGAACTGCTGGTCACTGTACATGTTCTCTTTTTGAACCATTCTCTGTAAACCCCAGAGATGGCTGTGAGTGAAAATCCCAGTAGATCAGCCCATCTAGCACCAACAACCATGTCACGTTTAAAATCACTTAAATTGCTTAAATTTCTTCTCCATTCTGATGCTCAGTTTGAACTTCAGCAGGTCGTCTTGACCATGTCTATATGCCTAAATGCATTGAGATTCCGCCTTGTGATCGGCTGACTAGATTTTTGCATTATCAAGAAGTTGAACAGGTGTACCTTATAAAGTGGCTGGTGAGTGTATATGGGCACTGTTGTTTATTATCTCTGTCATTCCACTCAGGTTTATACAGTACATAGGCACTGAATCAATACACATTAATACAACCCATTTTCTTCAAATCAAACCACATGACGTGCTATATTGAACCAGCCTGACCAGAAACGTAGAAAGAATGTTGGCCTTTTCACTGCACCAGAAAGGTCACTTGTGGTCTCCACTATAATGCAATAGTGCTAAACTATGATTGGCCACTCTTTGAGTGGTATCTTTCAGAATATAGTTTCCCAAAAGTCTTAAAATAATAAAGTTTCATAGAGATTTGAGCCAACCTACGCTACGTGTTGAATGATGTCATATTACATGAGAAAACAATGCCAGAAAACTGCACATAAAGATAGTAAGAGGGTACTTACTATCTTATATAAGAGAAAGACACAATTCTATAATTTAATTATGTATCTTTCGGTGATTTTATTTTATTGTGTGTACATAATATATACATGATATCATTTTGTTATTGACTGTATTTGTTAGAGACTGTTTAACTAACTTAGCTAACCATCTAGGCTTATTGCGAAAGTGGGAGGAGTATCTGTTTACCTCTATTGCGAGGTGTGTCTGAATTTGTTCCCTGTTCCCTATCTAGTGTACTATTAGAGTGCTGGCCATTTTGTAGTGTTGTCCTAATTCTCAGTTGACAATCAAATTCCCTGCACCATAAATCTAGTGTATAACTGATGCTGTGTACCATTTCAGAGCAGTTTCTTTCAGCTTTGAATTTATAAAAGATAACTGAAAATATGAATATCAATGCAATTCATGCAGGGAAAATGCCATATGAATTCTGTTCTTGTTTCTCCTATCATGATTGACAGAAATTGAAGGCTAACAAAGTGGGCCGATTTAAAAAACTATTTAATGAAAATTCCAGCTGTTGGGCAAAAGGGCAGAGCAAAATGACTGCCGGATGAGGTACAGGGTGGTCAAGGATGCACTGGGCTGGGACTCAGCAGTGCTCTTCTGTCCCTTATCCCTCCCAGTTCTCGGGGAGGGGCTGGTCAGTGAGTGTGTTTACATGTACTTACCGGTAATCTGATAACTGCAGAAAATCAGATTTTGTCAGAAATCTGATCAGTGAGTTCACATGCACTTGGGTAATCAGACAAGGGGAAAACTCTCGGTTTACATGACTCAAGAAGTACCGTATTTTTCGGACCATAAGGCGCACTTAAAATCCTTTAACTTTCTCAAAAATCGACAGTGCGCCTTAAAATGCGGTGTGTCTAATGTATGCATTAATTCTGGTTGTGCTTTCTGACCTAGAACCGATTGTAGATGGTACACGGCGCTCATAAATCTGTCAAAATGTTTTAGCACGGTATTGGTAAGTTACAAAGTTTACGGCAACCGTAGTGCGCAGCATAGCGGAGTAATACGGCATGTGCTTCAGCATTAGAGTACGTGCATTCATTCATACATTTTCGAAGCGGATTTTAAACTCCACGCTATCAGTCAACATGGAGCAGCTGAGAGAGAATTCAACATTAACGAATCAATGGTACGGAAGTGGAGGAAGCAAGAAGACGCCCTGCGCCAGGTAAAGAAAACAAACTGAGCTTCCGAGGGAAGTTAAGAGTTTTGTTTCATTTCATGCGCCTTATAACCCGGTGCGCTTTATGTATGAAAATAGATCCGTTAGCAGCCGATCTTTGATATTGCGTCTTATAATCCGGTGCGCTTTATGGTCCGAAAAAAAACGGTAAGCACATTTTTACTTTGCAACCAGCCAATAATCTCACAGAAATGTGTGATGTAAAATTCAAATTTAATAATGAAATAATACAATTCTGAATTTCCTCAAACACATACTGCATTTCAGAGTTTCCCCCAAGTATTTGGTAGCCTTTTCTCGGTTGCTGTATTTAATTCCAGGATTACCAGATCATGTGAGAGAAATAAGCAGTCAGATCTCTGGAACCAAGTCGCAAAAAAGCAAAGTCTCTTAGAATAAGAGGACCTGGCAATCATGTTTCATCCCACTAGTCACCTCCATGACAGCTCTGCACGTATGTGCAGACTGAGAAAACTGATTGAAATCAGAGTATGGGAATATATGCGCTAAGAAAGCAGATTACTGAGATAAATTCCAGCTCTGTTTATCGGATTTCTTAATCTGATTTCTAGATGGGAGCATGCTGTTAGATGACCACTTCAGTAATCAGATAACTGCAGAAATCTGATTATAATCATATGACTAAGTGCATGTAAATGCACTCAGTGAGAGTACAGGAGGTGCTGCAAAGTGAAGCCTGGGATGACTCTTGCCAAAGGAGGTGCAGCTGGGGCTTCATCCAGGGGACCCAGGACCACATCCAGGGGACAGGAAAAAGGGACATGAAAAGATAAATAAATCCGGAAGTGTCTGTGGAGCTGGAACTAGTATATGATATCACTGATGCATTTGATAATTGGGACAGGGCCACTGTTGCAGGGGTGCGATTTCTTACTGCCCAGTGGAAGTGAATGTCACAGGTTGGTCCGTCTCGGACACAGCCCCAGAGATGGCACTGATTGGTGTCCTTTTTTATTTGATCTATTTTTAAAAATAATAATAAATATGAATTTAGAAGTCTTATTGCTTCTTAATAACTAATGGTTAACACTTTGGTAGCTCATGGTCAGTCAGTCTGTCTGAGTTTAACCATTATTGATAGCATGGTGATACTTATTCACTATGTTGAAATATATATTTTTTTCCTCATACAATTTAGCCTTTTACCCTGCATCTATTCCTCCTTAAATATAATTTGCAATGATTTGAAGACTTATTAAGACTTATTTTTCAACAGACTTTAATAGAAAATCATCAAAACAATATAATCATACAGTAACTTTAATTTACGTGTTGTATATGTGTTGCGCCACCTGACATTTTTATTTATTTTATTTATTTAAATTCAGGATTCAAAAGTACTTAAAATGAAACTGTATTTTTTTTCTTTCTTTTTCATGTTCTAACTTTGCCTTTTCAGGTTAGTGTAATCCGGTGTGGGGGTGGGGTGACTGGGTGATGGGGGATGGGTTGCTCTGGAGTCTTTCCCAAAAATCAAAGGTAATATATGTATTGAATTACTTAAAAAATAAATAAGCATAAACATAAATGTCGTGACGCTGACCAGCACCTGCTATTTGCTTTCCAGTGATGATATTGTACATTACGGAAAAATTATGAGATCCACTTTTATACTTGACCCCTTCTGACATTTCACTGAAGAACCAAAATTGTAAGTGTACAAACATATATGGATATATACTGTGCTAGAGATATTGCAAATAACCAAGGCCATTCTAAATATCAAATCTAATATGCATACTAATATGTATACATAATCGTGATTATGCCTGTGTGCCTCTATACATAATGACCTAGTCGTTAATTGAAAAAAAGGTGTGTTCGGTGAAATGCAGCATTTAAGCATTATGAGCATTTATAATATGCTTAAGGTGGTATAATGTCTTGGTTGTTAGCAGTTTCATCAGCCCATCCGCTGCCTTTGTGGAATTTCCAGGTTCGCCCTGCATCTATGTGAGTTTTCTCTAGTTAATACCTTTTCCCTCATTCACTCCAAAGACATTCGCTAGGTTAAGTGGTGACTCAAATGTATCCCTGTGTTTGTTGGCATGTTTGTAGTACATCATGGGAACTAACTGTCCCCACAAGGATAGAGAGATCTGACATTTTTGGCATGGTGGGGACATCCTGCTGGTCCCCACAGGCATAAATGCTTTTTAAAAGAAACTGCAACTTTCTTTTGAAAAACCAAAAGAGCCAAAAATTTAGGGCACTGAGGGTAAGGTTAGGGGTTGGTGTAGGTGTAGCATTAACTAGCTACAGTAATCATTATTTCTATGGAAAGTCCCCACTGAACAGAGGGATGGACGTGTGTATGTGTGTGTGTATGTGTTGTGTGTGTGTGTATATATGGTCTGGCACACACTGTCCAGGGACTGTATCTCACCCTGCGCCCTATGCTGTCCATTAATCCCCAGCCTCCCCTGACCCTGAACCTGCTGAAGCAGGTATGAAATGTGAATGAACAAATGACTGAATAATATACTTAGCAATTGCAGAAGTTGGAATCTCTGCAATTTTAGGTAGACTGGTACTGTATATTGATATCTACCATTTTCTGAACAGATCTTTAACAAATATTATGTTAATAGAGTCATGTTTATCAATTAGTCTGCACAAAACCTCTGGCGGCAATGTTCAATGTACAGCACAAACAAAAGAAATTTAGTCTTGGCACTTTGATAAGACCAAGCACAATCACACAGAACCTTTATTACGGTAACTTCAGTAGGAAAACAAAAGAAACGTCTGTGATGCCTTGCAAGCTTGAGTTATGTCAACCCTGTTTGTTTTGTGCATTGCATGTGTGAATCGTGTTGTCTGTGGCCTCTGTTGCAGATCTGGAGCTTTTCACACTGCAGATATTACCAGCAGCCGAGCCTAAATTAAATCAAAGATCTGAAGCTTTCCTCTAATGTAGATCCCATGGAATCATTCCTGTGCCAATCAAAGACCCTTTCACAGAATTCAACTGAAACGAGTCAGATCACTGAATTTCTAAATTGATGTGCTATAAATGATAGTCTAGGACAAAATTTACACCCTTCGTGTCAGTCTGGAGTTCAGTTATTGCCTTCAGAGAAGCCCATTCTGTCTTTATTTAATTTGCTCCAAAAAGATGCTTATCTCATTTCTTCTTTGCCTACGGAGGGCGGGGTGTGTGTGGGGGGGGAGGGGATCCTTGATTTCCAGTGAACAGATGGTGAACACGTATTTGTTTTTCAAACATAAATATCAGCCCGGCTGTAGGCTCATTGTTCTGTTTGTTGTCTCAGAGGAAGGACACGGAGCGTCCTCCCTCCCTCAGGGGCATGGTGGGATACATCGGTTTGAGGACATGGTCGTTACCTGGGTTGCTGCTCGCGCCACCGTTCTGCTTGACTGTGTGGTTGCGGGTGTCTCTACGGTTGAGGGTGAATGCTGTGATCATCTCGGAGCCGAAGTCCATCGTCTCTGGCACGGTGCTGGGCACGTGCCTGAGGTGGCCATCACCCAGGCAAGTCATGGAAACACGGGCGTCATTGCAGTGCTGCTGCAGCTCATGCTGTCCTTTCCCGGCAGGCGGCGCTCGTTGAAGGTGTGCATGTTGATCACAGCGTCCATCTTCACCGTGGCTGGAGCATGATGCCGCTTGTGTTTCACTCTTTTCTCGCACGTGAACGACAGTCTGATCTCTTCCACCACCGCACTGCAGAAAGACCTCTTGAGGGAAAAAAAGAGGCATGGTGGGGTGGGGGAAAGGCAAAAGAGGTAGTAAGTACACTCATGCCAAATCTGTCTGATCTCCAGACTGTCAGTGGAGAGGGCATGACACTATGCTGAATGAATCGAAGGTCTGTCCTGTAACCCTTAAGGCCTTGCTCTAGTCTGATAATAATTAAAGATGCACAACGAATCCCTGTTACAGCCTGACATCTACTAATAGGAATTAACTTTACATGCTCTACTTATTAATCTGCAGCAATTGCAAAGCAGACTTTTCAGACTGGCAATCGCTAACTGCTTCCCTAAGATATTATAAAATACCTCACATAAGATATCATCTGTGTTGCCAGCAATTGCAATATGGGAAAATGTATTACTCTTGGCTCATGGAGCAGGCTACAGTTTATTAAACTTGGATTATAAAATAATCTATTCTGTTAATTAATTTGCATGTATATTCTACATGGCTGGTCAATGTAATTGCACTAAATTTAAAAAAGGAATAAAAGTGCAGCCCAAAACTAACAAGTACCGAGTCAGGATGCGTCTTCCTAAACAATAGAATGCTGATAAGTTTACATGTTTGGCAAGACACCTTCATTTATAGAGCATCTTTGAAGACAACAAGGTCTGTACTGTGAATTTGCCTAAATTAAATAGAATTATAAAAACAATCAAGAGACAAGCGCCACAGGAAATAAAACAGGACCAAAAAAAAGGCAAACCAAATTCTGCAGTACTTAATAAGCTCCAAACGTCTGGGAGAATAAATAGGTTTTCTAAATTGGTTTTAAAAATATCCATTGTGAGGAATGACTTTATTAACAAAAAGTATATTCTTGAAGCAATTACAGAAAATGGCCAGTTACTCTCAAACCTCACCAGAGACTGTGAAATAGATAAGAGAAACTAAACAGAACCATGTAAGGCTTTAGAGATTTCGAAAATATAACACGAAATAACCACTAGAAATCACTAAAACAAAATATAACATTGGTTGTCTACTTGACCTCTAATTAGTGTAACAATAAGAGAGCAGGTGAGATTCTATTCACTTTTTGAATAACAGTCACAAGCCTAGCAGCTGCATTTTGGACCAGCTGCAGGTGCGATAAAAGATGGCAGATTCCAAAGTAGATGCAACTAGGGTAATTGATGAGCGAGGAAATTAAGTATTTAAATGACAAGATTTTATACTGGCAATTGCTACCTTTCATTGATTCTTGTCAGATTTGGAGCAAAATCTAATATAGCATCATTTTTTAAACAAGAACTGAGACAATTAAATTAACAATAATCAATTATCAGGTCAGTTTAATTGACAGGCAAAAATAGTTGCCCAGATTCAGTGTTCTAATTTTGGGAAGTTCTGCCCCCTCTATTCACTAAAGGGATGAACAGTGCTTGAGTATTAAGAGGTGGTAATTGGTGGTGTTGTCTGGGTCCAGTTATAGGATGCATTTGGACATACACTCTATGCTCAATACGCTTAAAATTATTGTTCAGATAATTGAGGGGAACTCAACAGAGAGTCCAAAACAAGGGCTGAAAGTACACCAGTATTACCAGTAATTTGTGATTTGGTGCTAAAGAAGTGGGGTTAAAGAAAAGAATAACCCTAGAACATCAGATCCAGTATGGCACGTTTCCCTCTGAAGTTAGTGTATCAGCCTAATGAGCAAAAAACTATTTCAAATATTTGTATTATTATCAATTTTATGTAGGCTAAACAGTAATAGTTAAATTAGAATAATGTGGATAAAAATGAAAAGAATAATACGGGTGCCTCATTTGAAAATTCCTCTATTTAAAGGTCAGCTAACAAGACATGCAGCATGATTCATGCTAGATAACAATAAAGATACTGACAATTTGTAGGTATTTTACTACATTTACATTTATGCCAAATTCTGGCCCTACCCACTGTTTTCTATAAACCCTAGAGATGGCTCTTTGGGAAAATCCCTGTAGCTCAGTAGTTTCTGAAATACTCAGACCAACAACCATGGCCTGTTTAAATTACCTTTCTTCTACCATTCTGATGTCCAGTTTGAACTTCAGCAGGTTCTTGTTGACCATTTCTTTATGCCTAAATAAATTTTTTTTCTGCCATGTGATTGGCTGATTAAATATTTGTATTCATTCATTCTCTTATCCACTTAATTCTGGTAAGGACAGCGGGGAAAGCCGGTGCCTAGCCGGCAGCACAGTGCGAAGACAGGAATAACTCTAGACTGGGCACCAATCCATCAAACGGCTGGGATAACATGGATCAACAGGTATTACACAAATTTGTAGGGTCCATGCTAGCTCTTTTGATTATTTATTAATATGGATTTATTTAATGCCAGCATCAATGGCCAAGACACAGGGTTACATCAAGGTTACTTGACTAAACCTAAGTGGACAAGGGGAGGACATGCAGACTCCACCCACAGAGTCACTGTGCCAGCAAAATAATAGCAAAAATTGCCATTATAGCAACATTGAAAAATACTAATACATTTTGTCATTTATCAAAAGCTTTTTTGAACCCTTCAATATTTCACTATATGATTTGTAATGAAAAAACAGTATTAAATGGCCCCCACTGTACATTAAACATTCTGGAGTGCCACTTGACTGATACTTACTAAAACCTTAGTTCTACATCTACAGCCCATCCTTAAAAATGAAACAATTACAACTACTCAATATTTTGTGACTCACCTGTTCACGTTCTGCTGTTTTCCGAAGTTTGTAGATGAACTCTCCAATAGCCACAAAGATAGACAGCACCAGGCCTGAGGCCAGCACGATAAAGATGCCACCCAGGTTCTGTATGCCCATTGGACCGGTTTCATAGCGTTCATCTTCCTGGCAACTGCTCCCACTCCACCATTTCTCCTTTATCATGTGTAAACGCCCATCTTCCAACAAACTCAAGATAGCTATGCTCACTTTGTCCCTGTATGGTGAGCCTGGAGGAAGGTCAAAAGACAAACGTTGTGTATTCTCAAGTAAGATTTTCACTTGCCTTACTAAATCAATCTGTCAAAAAATCAACCTGGGTATTTTCTTTTCAGTCTTACTGATAAGGTAATATGAATAAAAAAATTAAGCTCATTGGCTAAATATTATATATATCTAACTGCTTGAGACAGCTGCTCCGATGGCTTGGTGGTAAGAGCCAGCTTCTGTTAATGGACTGTGGTGGCCTAGCGGTTTAAATACTGGACTATGGAACAAAAGGTCCAGGATTCAAATCCCCCCTCTGCCAAGCTGCCACTGTTGGGTCCTTGAGCACTGGACATAAATGTAAATGGCAGTCCCTAAAGGCACTGGGTGTGTTTTAATTATATTTTATATTATGCTGTATGGGGAGCCAGTCCATGACTCATTGCTCGGATGGCTCCCCTATCCTGTTTCCCCTACCTCAGACATGGCCAATTATGTGTCTGTGTTTAGCTGCACTTGGCTGTCAGCTAACCATCCATATGGTCACTAACAAGGGAAACAGGCACTGCTGCTGATCCATAGTCTGTATCAGAAAGTATTTATTCTAAACTTGTTGGATTGTAAATACCATAGGATTATTAAGCAACCACTAATAAAGCAACATACAGTGGGGTCTGAAGGTTTGAACCCTTTAAATTTTTCTGTGTTTCTGTACTAAACTGACCTATAGAAGTCCATCAGATTTTCACCAAATTATGTGAACCTTTTCTTTCAGTATCTGGACTCCCTTGTGCAACTTTAGGAGAAGGTGGGTCTCCTTCAATGAACAGCTCTCTTTTGGTAATTCCACAACATTGAGTTAAAGTCTGGACTTTGACTTGACCACTCCAAAGCATCAACTGTTTTCTTCAATACCACTGGATCATTTTCCTCAATAAATAAATGACCAAACATAATATTTTTGTCTCATTTGTTTAATTTAATTCTCTTTACCAACTTTTTCGACTTGTGTGAAAATCTTAGGACATCTTTAGAAATATGGAAAATTCTAAAAGCTTCACATACTTTCAAGCACCACTGTACTTCATATAAAATTAACATAGTACAACCAATCCACATTCTGCCATGTTTACAACATTTTAATCATTAGCCACTTGATACTCCCAGTCTTTCTACCAAAGATGAAAATAATCAGCCACCCCTAGTGGTTGAGGCTGTATTTAATATAACTGGTCATCAGTTGTAGCATATTTTTTCATACATTCCTCTACCAATTGAGTTGCAGTAGTGAGGGAAGAAAAATGCTTGATTTTGCAAAAATTACTACTTTACGCATAAGTGATTCTGAGCTGCTGACTTTTTAACCCAATATTACACATATAGCATTTCATTGATTAGGCATTTCTCTATACTGAGAAATTAGAGAAAAAGCTTGTTTACTCAAAAATATATTGTGATAGAAGTAATTAGACTAAATTAGCCTATAAATCTGTATAATGAATTGCTAAAGAGAGAACACTTTTTAGATGGTGTATCTGACTGTGCATGGATTCCTTAAACATTATAGAAAGCGTAAGAAACTAAAAACACTTTAATAAGCCACTTTTCAAAAGTAAAATTACATAATGTAAAATTCTAAAACCTTCTTTGATATAGTGTGACAGCTGTGGTTTATATGCATTATGCCTTATGCTGCATTATACTGTAGGTGATTATCGGGATAAATTATTTTCTATTCTTTTAAGGGAACAATCTCGGAATTCAATGCTCATAAGCAAAAGATGCAGTACATACAAACTAAGTTAAAAAGTTCCTTTTAAAGGGTAGCAGTAAATGTGACAACTGAGCTGAATTATACAAGTGAATCTAAGCCTATAGCAAATTGTACACTGCAGTGTTCTGCCCAGTGATGTGACCTTTTAAATATGGAACACAGGTAAAATGAATTTAGAAATGTTTCATTCTCAGAGACCGATTATATCAACATGACCAACAGATCTTCATCAGTTACCTTTGGGGGTTCCAATGCCGTAACCCTTGCTGTCAATAATGCCTCCAACTTGAGTTAGGTTACAATTTCGGCGAGTGACATATTCAATAGTTGTAGACTCCATAAGCAGAGCATAGTCAGATTTCAGAACTCTTTGGATGCCATCTTCAATTGACTTGACAAGTGATGTGCTCTGTTTGCTGCTCATGAATGCCCACATCTTTTCAAATGTTGAGACTCTAGATTTCTGAAAGAAAAAGCAAAATAGTGTAGAAATATAGATTTTTTGTGAAAAAAACCATTCCATTGTATCTATGCCATTTATATCCCTAGCACATTACATGTATGTATATGTATATATATTATTTTATATAATATATATATATATATATATAATATATATATATAATATATATTATATATATATATATATATACATAATATATATGAATACACGAAACATCACCTTGCTTAATAATGACAACATGGATTAAGTTTTATAGTATTATATAATTATATATATATATATATATATATATAAAATAAAACTTATCAGAAGATTCAGATGATACAGCTTCCTATTGAACATGTGATGTGGTATGTTCCATCATTTTCAGAAGTGGGAATATGTTAGGTTAACAGGAGTGAAAAACGTGTGTGGTGTGTGGTGTGTGTGTGTGTGTGGTGTGTGTGTGTGTGTGTGTATGTATGTTATATATAGATGTATATATATATATATATATAATATATATATATATATATATAATATATATATATATATATATATTATATATAATATATATATACATACACACACACACACACATACACACACACATATGCATACATACACACACATACATACATATATACATATATATATATATATATATATATATATATATATATACATACACACACACACACACACACACACACACGTTTTCACTCCTGTTAACCTAACATATTCCCACTTCTGAAAATGATGGAACATACCACATCACATGTTCAATAGGAAGATGTATCATCTGAATCTTCTGATAAGTTTTATTTTTCTTTGTTCTGTGTATTTGATGAGTATTCTAACTATGACTGAATAGGTCAATCTCAACTTACTATCCTGTTGCTGAAATTATTTCTAGATGTTGTTTATTGTAAAAATACAAATTTTTGGTAAACCATTAGAATATACTCAATGCCCTAATACTATTAGTATGGATGTGGCTACAATTAATGCATTTGCTAATTCTGTGCTGAAAACTCAGTCCTATTACAGTAACAGGACTGAGTAACAGTAATGTGATAAACAATGTAAAAATAAAATAAAGTTGCCTGAAATTGACCAATACTCGCTATGAATAGCTAAATATATGTGTTGTTAGATTCAGTGTTGAAAAACTATAGAAAATGAAATTATTTTTTTTTAGAGTTACAACAAGCAAATGGTATCCATTCAGCCAAAAGGCTACCAAATACAGATGTAATGTAATTTAAATATAAACTTTCAAGAAGTTTCAGCTGCTAGCTGCTGGGCTCAAAGCTGTATCTTGTATTTTCTCTATGCAATCACAGATATAACATATTTTAACATTTTGCTACTGTTAAATAAATCTCTGAGTATATGATAACATTAATCGTTCTTAAAATCCACTTGTTTTTGCTTGTAGGACATTCAAATGAATTTCTTTGCAGTTTAACAGCTTGCCTGTTAACTTTCCTGTGCAAGTATCCATGTTACACACTACCCAGTGTGTCAAAATAATAATGTACTCACTTTTAACAAACTGTACATTTTAGTAGAGTTGTATGTTGAGCACAGCTAAAACAGTAGAAGTTTGTCACTTCTGTAAGTAACTTCTGTAGGAGAATCACCAAATACAACAACTTTATTAGCAGTTAGCTAGTCAATCTAGGAGTGTGGTGGCCTAGCAGTCTAGCAGTTAAAATATTGAACTATGGACCAAAAGGTCCAGGATTCAATTCCCACCTCTGCCTGGCTGCCACTGTTGGGTCCTTGACCAAGGCACTTAACTCACAATTAAACTTAAATAAACTTAAATGTAAATCTGCAGCAAGGGCATGGAGGTGGGCACTTTAAACTTGTATTTCTTTAGCATTTACATGTTTTAGTATTATGAGGATAAAGGTAAAGTGATGTCCCTATACCATTTTTAGCAGTTCCTCGAACAGTTGTATAATTTGTTCCATGTATAATGATGAAGCATATGTCTTCTATTTTATCTAGTACTGATCAGTGTTATACCCAAATAATTATGGAGCACAGCTACACTAAATAAAAAAGTCACATTGAAATCAATAAAACTGACCAAAAAGGAATAAAGCTATTTCTAAATCTTCAAATCAGATCTGTCCATTACAGTACTTCTGTATGCAAGGTTTCAACCCTTGCGTTTTGAGCATTGTTCTGTGGGTAATATTAGGTGATACCTAGATATCCCATTACGCAAAACCAGCACAACACCCAAGGTCACATCCGTAATCAGTGCAAACTGCGTGTGTTGTTAATCATATTGCTCTGCCATTAGACAGTTCCGAACATTGTTCACAGAACATCGGGGTGACACTGTTCTGTTAACCTTGAGCACCTGTTATTCTTTCCTTTTTCGAATGCCATTTTCCCCAGTGTCTCACGGCATAATTGAAAGTGGCTGGGAATTGGCTTGCGCCTTGGACTCCTCGAGAATGAATAAGAAACAGAATGACACAACTGACACTTACTGATTGAAGCAGCTTCTTTGTCATTTTGATTGCTGCATGGTGATGGGGAGTCACGAGGAAAATGTCTATCCTAATCGAGTAAGAAAGGGGATCCTGTGCCGGATTAATAGAGTCTTACGTGATCTGCACTGAGCGTAAATGGCATTTCATGCTATTCTACAAGGAGGTCACGTTAGCTGCCATAGCTAATCACAGTTAATTATTGGCTCAATTCCATCAAGTATCTGAAGTGACACAAGAGAATTAGAGTGTGAGTGCTCTTTGATTACACTTGATAAAATGCTAAATTAAAATTTCATGTTTCAGGCTTGGAGAGATGATCTTCAGAGATATGTGTGTTTTTACAGAGATATGTGTGTTTTTTCAGACAGTCAAAGATTTTCAACCTGTGGGGCTCCTGTTAACTTGTGTCGGACCCCTGTCAACTTTGCTTGTTTAGCCCCCATCTATGCTAATGGGGGAAAAAACCTGACAGCTGTGATGGTTTTCTGGCTGGGGTCGATATTCAGCACAAGCAGGCTACACGTAATCATTTAGCATACTGAGTAAGGGGGACGCGAAGAGTTCCGCAGTGTGATGAGGTTTAACGTACGTAGCACCACGCGTATACACCCCGGACGCCACACCCGTCGGGACCCCGACAGTAGCGCCAGCTCCTGTGACACCCTGCAGCAGGAGAAAGGTAGCACAATATGGACAAATTAATTGGTGGGTGCTTACCTAAAACACTTTCACTAACGGTATAGAACACACGAAATTTTAAAGTAGTGGATGCATAGGAACATCAAAAAATCCCAGCACACTCACTGCTAAAAAGTACATCAAATCAAACGTCATCAAGAAGCCATGGCAAAAAACCTCAGTAGACAAAAACAATGGCAATAGTAATGAGTTTCAGTCGGAAGAAGCTCAGGTGACATTCAAACATGGCACTCTCCACCAGAATGTACCCTCTTTTTAAAAAAGTTCAGTTTCAAAAAAAAAAAAAAAAAAAAAAAAAGTCAGTTTTTCAATTCTGGGGCCTACTTGAGGGCTGGCCCCGCTATGTAAATCTCTGAGTGCTGTTATTGTTGAAGTGGAAAATCTCTTTAGGACAAAACAACTCTGTGTCACACTCATCGAAAAAATAATTTGTTCTTCTCTGTTACTGGTCTGAATAGCGAGACAACACGTTCCCAAACAGTTTACTGAAGTCTAACATCAACGCAAATTTTTGTCATGAGGTAAATTCATTATTATTAGGCTTAATGACTGAGCAATGGCCAGACACCAAGCTTATGATTACCAGGTCACTCAGCCACACAACACAGTGCCAGGTTGTTTTTATCACACGCTGTTAACAATTGTCCGCGGACTGTGTCGGCTACAAACAACTGCATCCCGACCACCCATGCCCTCCCACGAGCAGCCAGGACACAAGCTTATGATTCACCACAACCATGCCGGTGTTTTTATCAGGTGTTAATTGTATCGACTGTGTTCCTATTAAACCAACTGCATCCCATAGACTATGAAATGTTTATGTTTAGTAGTTTAATTAATGTCACATCAGAATATTCATGACAGACACAAGTTAACACATTTAATAATGGGCCAATTTAGAGTGACCAAAACAAACCTAATATATGCCTTTGGAATGTGGGAGGAAACCGGAGCACCTGGAGTAAACCCATGCGGACACCAGGAGGACATGCGCAGGCTGGGTCGGGATCGAACCAGGGATCTCAGAGCTGGGAGGTGACAGCACTAACCCTGTGTGCTTTTCACTGACCCTATTGCTCTGTAAAGCAATAGTTTCTATATGAGTAATGGATGTATTTACAGACAGCACAGAATGATTTAAACTAAACAAACTGAGGCTATGTGCATACAAAAATGCTGAAACCCACTGGTATATAGCACACTGCATTAAGAACAGTGGAAACATTCTTTGGACTAATGAGTCATATCTCACCATATGGTAATTAGATGTAAGAATCGGAATCGGGCTTATGATAAGACACACTGTGCAAAATGTAAAGTGTGGTGGAGAAGCAATAGTGGTCTGGTCTGTTTTTCATAGTTTAAGTTGCTTCCATTATTTCCAGTGAAAGGAAATTAGAATGGTCCAGAAATCAATGCCATTTAACTTGAACTTCCAACATTTGGGGCAACATTTGCTGAAGGACGTTTCTATTATTTTTTACCTCAAAGAGAGGCCTCAAAGAAATGTTTGACATGTTTAGTATAAAAGTACTTGATTGGTCTTTAAACATTCCCTGACCACACTACTGCATTTGTACCTGATTGAAGAATACAAATATCTACAGTTATGTTATATTATAAATCTAGATGAGTGGAGGATGTTTGCTGCAATGGTGGACCACCTCCATATCAAAGCCTGTGGTTTTCAGGTGATGTTCAGCTGGATGTCTACAAAATATACTTTTAATATAAGCATAAAATATAAAGTGCTAATAATTGGCTCTCTTTTGGAAAGCTAAGTTTAGGTAATGTAGGAAAGAGTCTAAGGAAATGTTTATATATGTCATGGAGGCCCTGCTGAATATGCTCAGAATAATATAACAAACTGTAATTATCCCACAGACAAAAGCTAAAAGTTTGCAACAAGAAAAATCATTATGAAGAAGTATTTCAAATGTTCATTTAATAGTTGTGCTGAGAGCTCGCTTTAGGGGGAATTGTATTGATTGGTTTACCCTCCTGCTCAGCAATAAGAAGAACAAGTGTTTTTAAAAGGTTTTTTTTTTTTTAGTTTTTTTTTTTTAAAAGTTGGGCTTATGTTAAAAAAAAAAATCCTTCTTATTGTCCATGCTGGTTCTCTAAACTCAGTCATACCAAATTGGTTAAGTAATCATGCTTAAAATAGTCTAAATACAACAGCAAGGGGAGTCGCAATAGGATGATTGACTGTAGAGTAAACGACGGCCCATATGACACCAAGCAAACGGCACTGGCGAGCCAGACAAACTCGATTGACAAGCGCAGCGAAATTGTGGCAAAAATTGGTTAGTATCATGCTTAAAATAGTCTAAAATAGAGATTTCCATATGCCATGATGCCCCCCAAATTCCGCCGCATTTGAGAAACATGCACTACATTTGCCAAAAATATGTAGACATGAATTCCCATATTTGGCCTGTTTTTTAACCTGAACGCAAAGGAACCCCTCACCTTCTTTTGGCCTACTACTTTTCAGTATATACATGTTTCCGGGATTTCCTTGAAACATCATCAGGAAATATATGATCAGACAGCAACCAAATCTGCATATATACTGCACCATAACAAACATCCTAAGTTCCTTCATGGATTGGTCCCTGTGTACTTCAAGTGTCATTCTCTCATTCTCACCTGTCCAAAACAACCTACTTACCACACCTTCCTCAATTCTTCATACTATGAAAGACTGGGATTTCTGTGTCACTCGACCCAAATTCACTTCCTCTCCACCTCCATCTCTTTAATGTATTTTTATAGACAATTTTATTCGGCTTTTAGTTTTTTTATCCTATTATTAAAATTCATATTGCATTTCATTCATTCATTTTCTTATACGCTTAATACTAGACAGGGTTGCAGGAAAGCCGGTGCTTAGCCAGAGGCAGAAGGTGCAAGCCAGGAATAACCCTAGACAGGGTGCCAATCCATCGTAGGTACACGCATTCACATACTCACACACATACTCATTCACATATTCAAGGCCACTTTAGTGTAATCAATTAATACAAAGCATATCTTTGGAGTGTGGGAGGAAACCGGAGTACCCAGAGTAAACACATATGGACACGGGGAGAACATGCAGACTCCACACAGAAAGATCCCAGACTTCTCCACCTGAGCTCAAACTGATGACCTTTTTCACTATGAGGTAACAGTGCTACCCACCGAACTGCCCATTTTGCATTTCTCAATTGCTAATTACATTAGAAACAACAACAACAATACCAATAATACTCTTGTTCCAAACCCATGGGCTCTAAATGAAACTGGACCCCATTTGCTGTCATAGCGGAAAGTTTCACACTACATTTTGTAAGATACTATGCGACAATCAAACTTGTGTAGGCATGTGGCCATTGTAAGGGACTGGTTTTGTTGTTTTTTTCTTAATATAAGAATAACTGAGAAAAATTGCAACATAGCACTCCAAAACCATTGTGCCATCTGCTGTGAGATGTCTGACTGGAACACTGAGCTGAAACAAGCATTGACAATGATGTACACATGCTACCATATTGTTATTGTGCAACACTTTTGTATTTTTGTTACTATGACCCATGAAAGTCACTGACCTCTGTACAACCCCTTCTACTGCCAGTGTTTAGCTATGTAGATTGCATGAGTGTTATCATAATGAACTCGTTATCAATGGATGAGGACTGAAATAGCTCAACCCCCAATTAGAAGAGATGTCTACAGACTTTTGACCATGCAATGTACTAAACAGACAGGTTAGCATACCTTAAAAAATGACATAGTAGCTCCATCCTTTACCACACCATACTCAATCTTGGTCTGTTTTGCCAGGTCATCAGCTGAATCAATAGGAGAGTCCATTCTTTCCACAGTGAGGAAGGCCGCCAGATTGGCTGTGTAGGAAGAGATGATGATGAGGGTAAAAAACCACCAGATTCCTCCAATGATCCGTGTGGAGAGGGCTTTGGGCATCAGCTCAGAACCTACAGTGAAATTAAAATTTGTTTTAATCTCTTATATAGCACCACAAGTGCAGAACTTAAAATCTCAATCCTGATTAAAGTATTTAAAGAAGCCAGTAAAAGATTGTAAATAAAGTGACAAGAAAAGTTCATAAAAATGATGAATGCTGCACATTTCTTTGTCCATGCCAAACAGAATGCAGAAAAAAAAAAATCAATATGGCATATAGAAGAATGAGGCGTGACGGAAAAGCTAGAACTGCAAATAAAATTGTTTAATTGACTCTATGAGTAATGGGGTTTCTTCATGCATTGCAAAAGAGAGAGAGCCTGGTAAGATCCCTTCAAACTGTGAAATAACCAAGTTATCCGTTTGCACCAAATGTTGAATGATGCTATTGGAAGAAATGTAAATGTTAAAACCTAATTCATACAGCCTTATTTGGTCCAAGGTGCTGTATTGGGGAAGTTTTCCAACTGCTGAGACTGAAGAAGTCACTTAGATGAGTGATGAAACATTTCTCCAACAAAATCTATGTCCAGATGAACAGATTTAACTTCTTGGGTCCCATGTATCAGTTGTAGGGCACTCTGGATAAAGGCATTTGCTAAATACTGTATATGTCCAAATTGCAATATACTCAATAAGCTATTATATTTCAAGAAGACTGTTATTCTATGCTGCACTATATCAAAATGGACAGTCGTTCAATATATTTATATAACGCCTTCAATAGAGAAGACCCCAAAAGAGCAGCCAGTTGTAACTGTGGCAAGAAAAAACCCCTCCAAAACACATAAGGAGCAAACCTTGAGAGAAACCAGGCTTAAAATGGAATTTTGTATTAGGCATCGGATGTTCGGTGTAAAATTCCTTTAAAAGCCTGACTCATGAGCTACACTGGGTCAGCACTGAATTTCTGCTCACACTGCCTGCTAGAAATCTGACATACTGAACATATTAAGATTTACCTGCAAGGCTTTTTGCTCTTCCTAAAACCTTTGCTGTGTATAACAAGACTGCAAGAAAAAGTGCTGATCTCATGAAAGACAATATGGCCTGTCAGATTTGCTGCCATAATGCTGAATCTAAACATCTGCTCATTTCCATAAAAAAGTCGAAGAGGTAAGACACTAATCAGCACTGGAAACAGCCCTCATGGGAGTGGAATTAAATGTGGTGCCAAGCTTCTCAGTCATGTTTGTTCCACAAGCCACTAGCACTGTTGAGACTAGAAGTTGAAAGTAATAAAACGATGTACTTTCTACATTTAAACATAAAGCTGAAGCTTGTTATATGAATTGTTATTGTTATGGAAAATAGTTCATTTGGAATTTATTTGCATTATGTGGGAACATTCCTACCACATTCCTGCATATTCAAAACCTTTTAAAACAGCCATTACTCATGAATTAAACTAGTAAATTCATATCAAATACTAATCCGATTCAACAAAGTGGCAGATTATCATAAGAACTGTAATGAACATTCATTTCTAAAAATATGCATATCAGCATTATTTAGTCTGATACACAGAGTCACTTTAGGATCTTGGGAGTCATTCCTTGCTGTTGTAACCCTGGCCTTGCTTACTGATGCTCTTGAGCCTAGATATTTGTAAAGCTGCTTTGAGTCAATGTTCTGCTATGAGAAGCACTATGTAAAGTAGGTCAATTTGACTTTGACTACACATGACTTGCTCTATATGTCACCTTTGATTGCCTGCTTCAATAGCTTATAGGTAAATAAATCCACACTATCAAGAAACTGGGAAAGTGATAAAATAAGAGAAGCAGAAGAGAAGATAATTTACTACCTAGTTAGTGAGGCCAGCTGTGTGATGACAGAAATGATGGCTTCTAAGAAAGGTGAAAAGTGGTTCTAACCATCAGTGGTCCTTAAAAGTTTGTGAACCTTCTAGAATTTCCTATATTTCTGCATCAATATGACGTAAAACATCATCAGATTTTCACACAAGTACTAAACGTAGATAAAGAGAACCCAGTTAAACAAATAAGACAAAAATATTATAATTGGTCATTTATTTATTGAGAAAAATGATCCAATATTACATATTAATGAGTGGCAGGAGTATGTGAACCTTTGCTTTCAGTATCTGGAGTGACCCCCTGTGCAGCAATAACTGCAACTAAACGTTTCCTGTAACTGTTGATCAGTCCTGCACACCGGCTTGGAGGAATTTTAGCCCATTCCTCCATACAGAACAGCTTCAGCTCTGGGATGTTGGTGGGTTTCCTCACATTAGCTGCTCACTTCAGGTCCTTCCTCAACATTTCCATTGGATTATGATCAGGACTTTGACATGGCCATTCCAAAACATTAACTTTATTCTTCTTTAACCATTCTTTGGTAAAACGACTTGTGTGCTTAGGGTCGTTGTCTTGCTGCATGACACACCTTCTCTTGAGATTCAATTCATTGACAGATGTCCTGACATTGTCCTTTAGAATTCTCTAATATAATTCAGAATTCATTGTTCCATCAATGATGGCAAGCCGTCCTGGCCCAGATGAAGTAAAACAGGCCCAAACCATGATATGCAGTGTTTTCCTTTCTCCAAACATAACGCTTTCCTTTTCAACTGAAACGTTCCATTTTGGTCTTATCTGTCCACAAAACATTCTTCCAATAGCCTTCTGGCTTGTCCACGTGATCTTTGGCAAACTGCAGACGAGCAGCAATGTTCTTTTTGGAAAGCAGTGGCTTTCTCCTTGCAACCCTGCCATGCACACCATTGTTGTTCAGTGTTCTGATGGTGGACTCAAACATTAACATTAGCCAAAGTGAGAGAGGCCTTCAGTTGCTTAGAAGTTACCCTGGGGTCCTTTGTGAACTCGCCAACTATTACACGCCTTGCTCTTGGAATGATCTTTGTTGGTCGACCACTCCTGGGGAGGGTAACAATGGCCTTGAATTTCCTCCATTTGTACACAATCTGTCTGACTGTGGATCTTTTCCAGCCTGATGAGCATCAACAACTCTTTCTGAGGTCCTCAGAAATCTCTTCAGAAATGATACACTTCCACAAACATGTGTTGTGAAGAGCAGACTTTGATAGATCCCTGTTCTTTAAATAAAACAGGGTGCCCACTCACACCTGATTGTCATCCCATTGATTGAAAACACCTGACTCTAATTTCACCTTCAAATTAACTGCTAATCCTAGAGGTTCACATACTTTTGCCACTGACTAATATGTAATATTGGATCATTTTCCTCAAAAAATAAATGACCAAGTATAATATTTTTGTCTTATTTGTTTAACTGGGTTCTCTTTTATCTACTTTCAGGACTTGTGTGAAAATGATTATGTTTTAGGTCATATTGATGCAGAAATATAGAAAATTCTAAAGGGTTTACAAACTTTAAAGCACCTCTGTATGAAGGTCAGTGTTGGTATCACAACTCACCACTATAGTCCTGACTTATTAGTCATTATGCACAATACCTTTAAAATAATGATAACCAATACATACTGTATGACAGTTATCTTTTAGTGACGTATAATTAATGCTAGACCCATTAAATACCAAATGACAAATTCTTAGTTTATCTGTTGTAGATATAATTTTGACCTAATATTATTAAGATAATCCAGCATTTTTTATTTCATTAGTGTCCTAAAAGTACTTTGCTTTGAAAATTACTCCAAAAATGTTTGTTGTGGGCGCACGGTGGTGCAGCAGTTAGCACAGTCACCTCACAGCTCCACCATCTGAGGTTTGATTCCGAACTCAGTCAACTGTGTGGAGTTTACATGTCCTTGTTTTCACGTGGGTTTACTCCAGGTACTCCGGTTTCCTCCAACACTCCAAAGACATATGTGTTTTATGTTAATTAGTGTTTTTACAAAACCCTTACTGTGTGAGTGTGTGTGCCCTACGATGGATTGGTGCTCTGTCTGAGGTTGTTCCTGCCTTGCACCCTGTGCTGCCGTCTAGGGACTGGCTTTCCTGAGACCCTGACCAGAATTAAACAAATAAGAAAATTAATGAGTGAATGTTTATTGTTGAAATTACCCGTTCCTTTACTTTAAGCTAATTGAATGTTCCTCTACAGTTTAAATTAAATAAAAGTTTAAGTTCTATTTGCATATTACATTTTTTGGGGATTGTTTGTAGCATATGAACTTTTACTACTAGTAGAGTAACTAATCTGTACTTTGATTTGCAAAGCAAAAAGCAAAAATGGAACATGAAATAAAGGATCTGGAAATGAGAGTAGTTTTCAGTGAGCCCTATCATGAATAAGGAAAAAAGAAATCGTACTTCTTCAATACATAACGAACTACTGCTGCACATGAATGATAGGCTTTTGGTGGCATCTATTCTCCTAATCCTCACATGATCTAAACATCTCTCTCTTCCATCAAGATGAAAGATTACATAGGCACTGCCTCTGTCACACTCTGCTCACGAACACCATTATTTGCATTTTTTACAAAATGACATTGCTGCAAGCTGACATGCCACTATTATGAAAAGTTCTACAACAGTGAAACAAGGCTAATGGAGTGGAAGAAGATAAAGGAAACAGTTGTTGCAAGAAAAAAAAAAGTCTTAAACTTGTTTCTGGGGACGTTGTTAAATGAATGTACTGTATCAAAAATTCTCTTATTTTAAGCCCAGACCTGGTATTTAAGTACTCTCAGCATGCTGATTCCCACTATTCCACAAGGTACCTCAGCGTAACACAGAATGTACTGTCCTGTATTGTGATTGAGAAAAATATGAAGTAATGACAATTATGTAAATAAAACAAGTCCAGAAAAGTCTGAAAAAAATTATGCAAGCCATTTAGAAGAGCAAACAGGTCTCAGTTAACCCAACATGCAGGTAATGGATGTGAGTTTGTTATAAAAGGTGTTGCTATTTATGGACTATATACAATGGATAAATGCTATAAACACTTTTGCTTGTTCAGAACAATAATGTTGCTTTGTTTAGATTTTTTAATGGAGATTAATATTTTAAAAGTTTTAAGTAAGTTCATTTATGAGGAGTATACCTTTACACAATTCATAGTTGACACCAAAAACACAAACATTTAGATCAACTCTGGGATAAACACACTTCTCAAAGTGGTATAATGCTTTTCTGTTTGCACTGTACACAACCACAGAGGACAGCTTCCTAGTTGGTCAACTTCATTCATTCACTTTCTTATCCGCTTAATCTTGGACAGTGTCGTGGGAAAGCCAGTGCCTAGCCGGCAGCATAAGGCATAAAGAAGGAACAACCACAGGGCCCCAGTCTATCGTAGGGCACACACTCGCACACCCATACACACAGTCACCCACTAGGGCCACTTTAGTGTAATCAACTAACCTAAAACACGAGTCGTTGGACTTTGGGAAGAAACCAGCGTACCCAAAGTAAACCCATGAGGACACGGGGAGGACAAGCAAACTCCACACAGAAGGGACCCAGCTCCACCTGGGATCGAACCCAGGGCATTCTCACTGTGATTCAACCAAGCCACTGTAGTCAAGGCCCTTGGTCAACTTGGTAATGCCTCTTTTACAGTGAGACATGAATATTAAGTGTTTGGTATAATGGCGGTTAACATTATATGCTGCGAGGATGGGAAAAAGCTGTAACAAAGTGAATATTGCAAGTTTCACAAAGTAAACAACCTTGAGAGACACACATTTAAAACCCAGTGGGTTCTGAGATATCATGCGGGTACTTTTGCCCCCATAAGGCTATGCCACTTGTGAGCTGCTTATATCTCTGAAAGCGGGAAGACTCAGAGAGATTGCAGGCAATATAAGGGTGGAACAGCAACTTAATGAAATGGGTCTTGCTTTCGCAATCCTCACGGGTAGAGAATAACTATGGAGAGCTCTGATTGTCACATTGCATGAGCTTAAACATTTCATTACTTGCTGTTCCTCCCCTGCCTACTTTGTTATGGCAGCTTCGTTTTGGGGGCATCATTTGCTAATGTGTGCCCATGAGGGGTATTGTGAACATAAGCATCAGAATTGTGCTACTGTAATAGCTTCACACCTCCAATAAATTTGTTGTGCTGCAGCTTTTTTTTTTTCACTGCACATAATGGCAAATCTTTTGGCACGGTGTGAGTGTATATGTCTACTTTCCATGTCACATAGCACTTGTCGTGAAATGGCCACTGCGGCTGATATCACAAAAAATAAAGATAATTCCCACTCCTAATGGTACTCACCAAAAAAAACAAACAAACAAAAAAAAACAACAGCAGCAACATCAGCAACAAAAACAATATATGCCACTGACTTTAGAGGAAACAACATGCTAGTGTTTTATAGCACTTATAGTCAATTAGTAATATTTTCACTTTATCATATGATAATTTGTCCACAACTAGTTAGAATTAAAATGCCTCAAATACATATCATAGAAAATGAACTGGAACCAGTACCCTGAGTTCTGTTGATTCCCACTTGTAAAACCACCACAAACATAAGCGGAGGTAAATTGAACATAATTCAGGTGAATAAAAACCTGAGGGCTTCCCAAGAAACTACACATATATGAACACCACCAAACTTCTTCAAGCAAGAATGGCTTTGTGTAGGCAGGAGCAGATGGGACTGCTCTGGGAATCTCCTAAGCAGTGTGTCAGCATAATGCCAAGGAAGAAGCACAGTCTTTTGTGAGGTTTGATCATACCCTCAACTCCATGCCAGCAACATGAGTGAAGAGTCCCTGACTGAAGCCAAGCTTCACAGAAACAAAGTCTACAGATATCTTTCCAACCTGCCAGAGCAAGTGATGGCAGGGTGACAAGTTTTTTCCTCCCCACACTGGCACAGAGCATGGCGACATCCTTTGTCTGTCACAGAAGCCTGAACCTCACATAGTCTTGATGGAAAGGAATTCTTTTGGAAGCAGCCACCTCACGCTGCTGTCAGCTGAAGCTCTTTTAGAAGGGTTGTTAAGCAGACTTGTGGTGTATAGACTGTTACCTTGCTGCATAAGGGAGCCCACACCGAACCAGAAGCTGTTGAGGAGAGTGAAGTTGTTCTCCACCACATCAGAGCTCGGGTTACATGGATGAGCGTCATACCACTCATAAGGGCTAAATCTGTAACAAGAGGAGAAATGGGAATTAATCCTGTGCAACATTAATTCTTTTTTATTATTATTTAGTCATACTCTCAGGAAATGGCACTATGTCTAAATTTCATTTAAACAAAATGATACTATGATTTTCCTTTATCACACCTTCACAATCACGTATACAGTAGATTCATCAGTTAGAACATCAGTTAGATCATAAAATACCAGTGTCATGAACTGCATACAGTGGATACCCCTTCTGCTGACCCCAAAGGAAAATCATAAATCTGATTGGTCAGATATCTTGTCATTTTATTAATAGACTCACACTACCGAGGGTCACGCAAACACATACACAGAAGCCATTCTAATGAAGAGTTTTGATTGGCTAGTAGCACTCACTGTCAGATATGTGTCCTATAGCAACCAAGAAAATGCAGAGTAGCGTTTAGAATTGGACTATGTTTTAGATTTTACTTTATTCATTAAGTAAATAGTCATTTTGAATATATCTATTTGTTACCCCTTCTCTGAAGGGTTAGAAGGGCCCGACTGCACCACTGTAATATACAAATACATTTACATTTACAGAATTTAGCAGACATTATCCAGAGCGACTTACAATTGATACAATACAATCCAAGCAATTGTGGGTTAAGGGCCTTGCTCAAGGACCCAACAGTGGCAACTTGGCAGAGGTGGGATTTGGACTATGGACCAACAGGTCCAGGGTTCAGTACCTTAACCGCTAGGCTACCACAGTCCCGCAATACAATCAAATACAATCATACAGATATTACAAAATTACTATTCATTATTTTCTCAGTCTAGTTTAATTTATTCAGGAAACCACATGTCCTGATAAAGTAACATTTATGTTTAAACATTTACCAGAGACCCCCTATGCAGAGTTACCTTTACAAGGTACAATCCAAGCAATTTAGGGTTATGGGTCTTGCTCAAGAGCCCAACAGTGCCAGCTTGTTATTTCTGGGACTTAAACCTTCAACTTCTGGTGAATAACATTGTTGTTACATTTTTGATACTCCTACCATTATACATTGCACAGGCTGTAGAGGACATAAGCCTCATAACAAGCATCTCAATGCACAATTGTCACTGACTTTTGTACACTCGATTAATAAACTTGAAACTTGAATAGCCAACACCACTACCCACAGTTTCGATATAACTGATTTTCCTCCAGTATTAGTGGACTTGTCACTACATCTCAGCAGTCAGCTGTCTTCTTTATAATACAATACCCTGGATATTATTTGCTTAACACAATATTAAAAATAAAAGTGCTTAGCTGGAGAGTGTTGTTGAGGAAATCAGAATTTGCAGACAAAAGATTTGTAATATTTAGTTTAAAGCCATCCTGGTGAAACATAAAATTGACTACTAATTGGAAGGCTGCAGTCACAACTGAGCATGAACTAAAACCCTTTAGGATTTAAATAACTGGGGCTCTGACGAGCAGTTGAACAACAGCATTTGTGCCATTTATAGCAAAGAATAATTAAACTGGTCACGATAGGCAAAGCATTAGTCTTTATACTTATCTTAAAGCTGCATAACCCCCAGTTAAGATTCAGGTGTAGTCTGAACATATACAGCATGTGTTAGAAGGATCCAAGATCCTCATTTTAGATTGCAGTGCATATGTGGCACTTTTGCCGTCCTGGAAGCTCTTTGAATAGACTTATACCACACAGCCCTCCAGTAGTGTCCTTGATGCAAAGTACTTAACCTGAATCTGTCCTCTAGTCTCAGAAGATATGTGGGTGAACCAGACAAAAATAAAGCAAATAGGTGGCAGTTACAGCTTTAGCACTGCTTCATTGCTCTGAGAGTGGAATACATTTTATTGTAAATTGCTATGTTTAAAATTTAATGAGCTTTAGGAATTCTTTAGCCTAAGGATGATAGACAGGATTTATGAAACAGATCCATGTTGTTGACTAGACTGTCAGATGCCAGAACAGTCTGTCAACTCAACATTAGAAACAACTGGGACAGTTGCCAAAAAATTTTAGCTGTGGGAAAACTGACATGTTTTAGCAAACTATATCTCTTAGGCCTATTCCTGCATTCCTTCTCTCCATGCTTGACTAACCGAGATTCTAAATAAAGAGCAGTTAAATATATTGTGTATGGTTAGCAAACGTGTTGTGGGTGATTTATTAAACACATCTGTTCAATTGATAACGCATGCAAAGAAGGTGAAAACACTGTAAAATAGGTGTTTTGTTCATGCTAATTTGTTTTAAGTACAAAGGTACAAGTTTATATCTTAAAAACAGTGGGTGTTAGAGTGTGAACAGAGCTAGAATTTATGAATCTACAGAATGTACATAAAGTGAATAATAATAAGCAATATGCCCTCATTTTGCTTTTATTCTTATATAAATGTGTAGATCTTGTTAGGCTGTAGGCAGGGCCAAACTGGCACACCCTGTGCTTGTTCAGGGTTATTTCTAATCAATAGGATAGCATAAAATATATGATAGTTACTGTAAACGTTAATCCTCCCTCTCTTATTCTAGATTCACATAGTCATATATTACACTGAAATTTGAAGTGAGCAAGGTGTAAAACAAAGTGCTAAAAATAAAATGCAGAACATGAAAACTGGTCTGAAAAACAGGTTTGCATGTCTTAGTTGGCAGGACACAATGTACAACCAGTCCATTACATTGCTATATGTTATACGGTAGATTTATATATTTGTTTCCGAAACCCTTGTCTTTACAAAAACTGCAACAATGGGGAAAAACATGAATCAGTTTAATACAGTGGGGCAAAAAAGTATTTAGTCAGCCAATGATTCTGCAAGTTCTCCTACTTAGAAAGACGAGAGAGGTCTGTAATTTTCATCATAGGTACACTTCAACTATGAGAGACAAAATGAGAAAAAAAATTCCAGGAAATCACATGGTACGATTTTTAAAGAATTTAATTGTAAATCATGGTGGAAAATAAGTATTTGGTCAATAACAAAAGTTCAACTCAATATTTTGTAACATAACCTTTGTTGGCAATGACAGAGGTCAAACGTTTCCTGTAAGTCTCACCAGGTTGGCACACACTGTAGCTGGTATTTTGGCCCATTCCTCCATGCAGATCTCCTCTAGAGCAGTGATGTTTTGGGGCAACACGGACTTTCAACTCCCTCCACAAATGTTCTATAGTGTTGACGTCTGGAGACTGGCTAGGCCACTCCAGGACCTTGAAATGCTTTTTATGGAGCCACTCCTTTGTTGCCCAAGTAGTGTGTTTGGGATCATTGTCATGCTAGAAGACCCATCCACGTTCCATCTTCAATGCTCTCACTAATGGAAGGAGTTTTTGGCTTAAAATTTCACGATACATGGCCCCGTTCATTCTTAAGTTAACACGGATCAGTTGTCCTGTCCCCTCTGCAGAAAAACAGCCCCAAAACATGATGTTTTCACCCCGTTTGCTTCACAGTAGGTATGGTGTTCTTGGGATTCAACTCAGCATTCAAACACGATAAGTTGAGTTTTTACCAAAAAGTTCTATTTTGGTTTCATCTGACCACATGATATTCTCCCAATCCTCTTCTGGATCATCCATATGCTCTCTGGCAAACTTCAGACGGACCTGGACATATACTGACTTAAGCAGGGGGACACGCCTGGCACTGCAGGATCTGAGTCCGTTTCGGCGTAGTGTTTTACTGATGGTAGCTTTGTTACTTTGGTCCCAGCTCTCCGCAGGTCATTCATCAGGTCCCTCCGTGTAGTTCTGGGATTTTTGCTCACCGTTCTCATGATCATTTTGACCCAACGGGATGAGATCAAGGGAGATTATGAAAGGTGTTGTATGTCTTCCATTTTCTTACAATTGCTCCCACAGTTGATTTATTCACACCAACCTGCTTGCCTATTGTAGATTCACTCTTCCCAGCCTGGTGCAGGTCTACAATTTTTGTCCTGGTGTCCTTCGACGGTTCTTTGGTCTTGAGTTTGGAGTCTGACTGTTTGAGGCGATGGACAGGTGTCTTTTATACAGATAACGAGGTCAAACAGATGCCATTAATACAGGTAACGAGTGGAGGACAGAGGAGCTTCCTAAAAAAGAAGTTACAGGTCTGTGAGAGCCAAAAATCTTGCTTGTTTGTGGGGGCCAAATACTTATTTTCCACCATGATTAACAATTAAATTCTTTAAAAATCCTACAAAATGAAAATTACAGACCTCTCTCATCTTTCTAAGTAGGAGAACTTGCACAATCAATCAGTGGCTGACTAAATACTGTGAGCCAGTCCTTTACAGGGTGAACACACACACACACACACACACGCATGTGCACTTGCGTGCTATCCACTATGCCACTGTGCTGCCCCACAAACAATTCTTCATTCTTCAAATGATGTACTCTTGATAAATCACACTGCAGTGCTAAATGGATATGTTTGCATTAACACCACATTATGTTCTACACTGTTGGGTGGAAATGGCTCATATTACATTAATTATGGCAAACATGTAAAATCGACAAAATACACAGCATGTCTTAGATATAAGACAGAATGGTTATTTGTTCAGTATTTTAGCAAATCTGTTATTTTGTGAGACATAAATTTTACCATAAACTGCTGAATGGAACTGCATTAAGTATTCTTTTCTGTTAAAAAAGGATTATGTATTCCAAACAATTTATAATAGCCCATGAGTGAAATAATAGAAAAAGACCATTTGTCCTCCTCAGTCTCTAAGTACAGACAGTGTGCAGGCATCTGAAGTGTTAGTCCTCCGAAAATTGAAAGTTGGGGAACTGTGCAGGTATTTGAGAAGATAAGGGCAGGAGATGCAGAAAAAGCAGAGACCTCCATTATTACACAGCTGCTGGAGCGCAAGTGCTTATCCACACTACTGAGATATTGGAGTCTTAAATTTTAATCTGTATTCCAATGGCCATTATTATCTTTTTCAAATACCAAATATATTTTCCAGACCAAGGTCAGTTATTGGAGCAGTGGAGTGTGCGATTTCTGCCACCCCTTAGCGACTTTCTTTAAAAGATTCTCAAATATATGGGCCCTGATAGTACTAAATTAGCTCTCAATATTTTAAACTTGGTTTGCTGCAATGCATTTATACATATATATACTTTTACCAAGATTCAGTGACCTCAACATGTGAGCATCATTAATAAATAGACAACAACAAAATGCTGTCTGAACACTTTTGGCTGTATTTTATGGTCTTTGCTGTTCTGATCATGAAAATCATCATAAAATTTTCCGTTAATAATGTACTGTTTTGTAGATATAAGCATTTTTTTTCTTCATATCCTATTTTAAGTCCACTATTGTAGTGTACAGCCCACAAACCAAGCTGTTTTAGTCAGTCCAAGCATGGCTGGGCATGCACTCAGTGTAGGTGCTATGCAAATGTTGTCTTAGTCATGTTAGATGCTGGCAGACATAGGTGATATGGCGAGAACAGAAGGATCACGTCACAGACTGCTACTTTTGTCTGACCAATGAATCTGGCTTCTCTACTAAAAATGTGATAACTACTATGTGATGACAGTTTGCCAGTATCTTAGTCACCAGAGACATGGACCCTAGATGAAGCAGATGAAGAAGGCACAATGCATAAACCAGATGTAGAAAATGACACTGATCTGAATGCATTAGATTCAAAACCCTGCTGTTGCCTGCTGTCTTCAAACTAAAGAGTTACCTCTTCACTCAGAACTTAAGTGAAGACTGGAAACGCACTTGCATATAAAAAGATATAAAAAATAAATAAAGAAATAAATTTGTTTGTGGATTTAATTACATCAACTCTTAGCAGGGTGTAGTTGGATTGTGTTCTTGGGTTATTGCGTATTTATACTAGCATGAGGTAATGTAAATGCTGTAGATGCTGTAAATGTAAATCTTTATGCCTAGTTACCCTCATCTGATAACACAATCAAAATTAAATGACCCGGTCAAAGACTTAGATTTGCCGCGAGCTAAAACAGAACTATTTGTTCAAGATTGATTACTATGATTCAATTCAATGTATTTATTTTAACGTTGCCCCAAATTCTACATGATCCAGAAAATATATATTTTTTAAGAAGTAAGACTTGTTGTTCTGCAGTATAATTATTCATAAATGTACTTGCACACTTGACACCTTAAGAAAGTTGGAGAAACAAGCCAAACATTCTCTAAGGTATAGCTATGGTTGCTGAATATATACTTATACACCTGCATATTCTTTCATAACTCTATCCATATAATGTACACATACCTAAAAGTATATGTATACCCCAGCATCCTACCCCAAAACTGGGGTTGGTTCCTTTTATCTTTTATAAATGCATGCTGGCTGATAAGCCCTGAGAGTCAGCATCCCAATGTTGTTGGATGGGGTTAAGGGCAAAGTACTGCAGAAAATTAGAAGGGGAGTCCACATACTTTTGGGAGTGTGATCTACCTTGCTGGTAGAGCTTGCTGTTGTACTGCCATAAATTTTGAAGCACAATCAACTCACTGTCCTTACGCAACATTGGATTCTGATTCCCAGGGACACAGCTGACTCGATATTTTCGGGACTGTGGTAGCCTAGTGGTTAAGGTACTGGACTCTGGATCAGAAGGTCCAGGGTTCAAATCCCACCTCTGCCAAGCTGCCACTGTTGGGTCCTTGAGCAAGACGCTTAACCTACAATTGCTTGGATTGTAAGACTGTATCAATTGTAAGTCGCTCTGGACAAGGGCGTCTGCTAAATGCTGTAAATGTAAATGTATTTTGGTTGAGACTATTCACAACCCAGCCAAAGCAACACTGTTCCACACGATACCAGCACCTCAACCTCTATCGTGACACTTTGAATTCAGGATCACTATCATATTTGCTTGGTGATGGTCCTATGGTAGCATGTGTACATTTAAAGATTTTTCATAGCAGCAGATGGGCTACATTAAACTGTAGACCTCCAGAGTGTGCCTATGTGATATTTATTTGATAAGTGCAAGTACAAGGTTAAAAACAGCATATGTATGGAAGACAGGTGTCTCAAAAGCAACATTAACTGGTGGTGAACATTTCAGTATGTAGCTATAGAAAATGCAAGGTATTCAAATTACTTTTAGTTTTACAGTGTTTTCCCATAAATTTGCTCTTGCAATTGTCAGAAATTTTTATCTACAGAAAGAGCAATCAGGTTGGTATAGAACTGTTTGTAACTCTAAGTTGTGTAAAGCATTTATTAATTAGGTTAGCCTATACTTTTATTCTGCCACAGACATAAGCAGCAAACATTAGAAGTGGCACTACACAGGAGGTAAATTCTTATGATTGTTTGCCTACTTTGGTTCACCATAGGAAATCTGGTTAAATATAATATTATTTGTCTTTATTTTAAATGAGCGCTATGTAAGGTATACAAAAGTGGCTTTCTCGACTCTATGAAAATATAACACCAGATAGAATCATGGCATTAAAGTTCGCCTATGGAAATATACGCATTCTTCATAAAAGCTAATTTGGTGTAAGAAATGAATGAATGTACTAGGTCACTAAAACTATAATGTACACTTGATTGTGTACTTAAACCCCACCTACTTTTAATGATGTCAGAATAATATAGTGGCAAAGGGGTCTCTCTGATTGGCCCTCCTGCCTGTTATCTGCAGACTGAGTGGAGTTTCGCTTCTCTAACATAGCAGGGTCTCATTCATCATGTGCACTACCATGTATGTGCACATGTTCTGGTCTGTTGCATAACTCGTTCCTGTTAGCAATAAATGCTCCAATACAAAATTAATTAATCTGAATAATAAAAAAAGGTTTGTTACTCGTTGATGGGAGGAAAGTGGAGTGTGTAGAGTTATGAAGCAGTTCAGAATAATATCTTCTGCTCATTCATTATTTGTTATTTCAGGTTAGTGGTTTGGATAGGGATAGTGAACCTCATATGCTGACTGCCACGTCTAGTACATTTCCTAGATTCCTACTACTTCATAACAACTGAGTCCTTGAAAAAAAAAAAAAAAAACACTACAAAGATGCACATTCACCATAACTCTGAGCTGACTGCATTACCTCTTGCCTTTCCAAGCATCTTGCTCATTTGATTCACTCAAAGAAATGTTTCCATGCTTTCTAGAAGTGGAACATACTACAGTTCAGCATTGCTACGTCGTGTCTACACAGAAATGCTGGCTGTATATTGAGACTACTGGCTACTTACTAGCTAAGTGGATGCAATAAGGGCACTCCTGCAAAAAAAACTGCATTTTACAGCTTTTCAGCAGAGTAGTGAAAGGAAACGTATCCAAAGACAAAAAAGGAGCTGATGAGAGCAGCTGCCTCGTCTTGAAACTCACAGTCCAGCCAAGTGCTCATTTCCAGTTAAATTAACTGAGGCACCGCTCAATGAGTCAGCAACAATGGCTGCCCTGGCGTGGCAGTGTTACGGCACTTCCATTTCCTGAGCACTTCAGCACAAAAGATCAGTGAAGATCCACATATTAGGATGCTTTTCAGAAATCTGAATCTTTTTTTAAGTCTATAATACAGCTATGCGTAATGGTGAATAAATCCTGTATTCAGTGATATTGGTTTAATATTTCACTCACCTGGCGATCACAAACAGAACACAGCTAACTCCCAGGTAAGCCAGCAGGATGTAGACCCAGATATCAGGGGTCATGGGCTTGAGGAAAGAGAAGAAGCCATTATTGGTGCTGTTTGGTCTGCGGTACAGGATGCTGATCCCAGTGTTCAGGAAGGGTTTGGAGAAGTCGATCACTTTCTCCCTCATGAAGGTGATAGTAAGAGGAGCCATAGCCAAGTCTGCTCTCTGATCAGAAATGAAAACACAAAATATGAACACAATCATACTATGTCTGTTCAAATCTTATATGTGCAAAAGCCGATGTGCATTCTTGACTTGCCTACCAAATGTATCATTGTCTTTATAAATGATAAAAATAATTTAGGATAATCTTTACTAATACCCAATTATTATTAGTAATATTACCAGTAATACTTTTCTAATGTTACTAAATATGTATAACAATTCTGCTTAAGGATAGTGAGAATGCCATCAGATTAATTTAGCATCGACTGTGTGATTTAATAACTATGAAAGTCATATTAACAACAGTGTGTAACGGCTTGAACATTTGGACACAAGAGGGCGGCTGACATGTTTGAGCTGACGCAGCACTAATCAGCATAAAATACTATCAGGTGCTATAATACTGACAGCAGCTCCCTGATGGCCACAGATTATATTCAATATCACAGATATCAATTTATTTTAGGGGAGCAAGAAAGCTACTGACAGTGGCCTCTTTCAGCAGGATAATGCGCTCTGTCACACTACAAAAATTGTTCAGGAATTGTTTCAATGAACATAAATTGTTCAAGGTGTTGACTTGTCTCCCGAATTCCCCAGACCTCAATCTAATTGAGCAAGTGTGCTCAGCTGCTAATGTCTTGGTGACAGCAACCACAGGACACCTTCAGAAATCTCGTGGTGTCCATGTCTCAATGGGTGAGAGCTTTGTTATGTCAGCAAAAGGGACAATGTTAGGCAAGTGGGTATAAAGAGTGGTTTGAAAAAGTGTTTGCCCCCTTCCTGCTTTCCTATTTATTTATTTTTTTTGCATGTTTGTCACACTTCAGTGTTACGGAACATCAAACCAATTTAAATATTAGTCAAAGACAACACAAGTTAACACAAAATGCAGCTTTTAAATTAAGGTGTTCATTATTAAGGGAAAAAAAAAAATCCAAATGTACATGGCCCTGTGTGAAAAAGTGATTGCCCCTAAACCTAATAACTGCTTGGACCACCCTTAGCAGCAACAACTGCAACCAAGCATTTGGGATAATTTGCAATGAGTCTATTGCAGCATTGTGGAGGAATTTTGAATACTTATCTTTGCAGAATTGTTGTAATTCAGCCACACTGGAGGGTTTTTGAGCATGAACTGCCTTTTTAAGGTCATGCCACAGCATCTCAATAGGATTCAGGTCAGGACTTTGACTAGGCTACTGCAAAGTCTTCATTTTGTTTTTCTTCAGCCATTCAGAGGTGGACTTGCTGGTGTGTTCTGGATCATTGTCCTGCTGCAGAACCCAAGTTCATTTCACGAACAAATGGCCGGATATTCTTCTTCAGGATTTTTGGTAGACAGCAGAATTCATAGTTCCATTTATCACAGCAAGTCTTCTAGGTCCTGAAGCGGCAAAACAGCCCCAGACCATCACACTACCACCACCATATTTCACTGTTGCTATAATGTTCTTTTTCTGAAATGCTGTGTTACTTTTATGCTAGATGTAATGGGACACACACCTTCCAAAGAGTTCAACTTTTGTCTCGTCAGTCCACAGAATGTTTTCCCAAATGTCTTGGGGATCATCAGGATATGTTCTGGAAAAATTGAGACGAGCTTTAATGTTCTTTTTGCTCAGCAGTGGTTTTCATCTTGGAACTCTGCCATGGAGGCCAATTTTGTCCAGTCTCTTCCTTATGAGTGAGGCCTGCAGTTCTTTGGATGTTGTTGTGGGGTCTTTTGTGACCTCTTGGATAAGTCATTTCTGCACTCTTGGGATGATTTTGGTCGGCCGGCCACTCCTAGGAAAGTTCACCACTGTTCCGTGTCTTCGCCCTTTTGTGGATAATGGCTCTCACTGTGGTGCGCTGGAGTCTAAAAGCTTTAGAAATGGCTTTATAACCCTTTCCAGACTGATAGATCTCAATTACTTTCTTTCTCTTAAAAACTGCATTTTGTGTTTACTTGTGATGTCTTTGACTAATATTTAAAGTGGTTTGATGTTCCGAAACACTTAAGTGTGACAAACATGTAAAAAATAGGAAATCGGGAAGGGGGCAAACACTTTTTAACACCAATGTATCTAAGAAGCTGCATAAATACTGACAGTGCAAAAATAGCAGACTCAGAAAAGGTCTAGTAAGAAAGTTAAAATAAGTATGAGAGCAAGCTAAACAAGCAAACTGAAACAAAGTCACGAAAGTGCTGTAATCAGAAATGTGGGTTAACAAGCATGAGATGGAGCAAAGGCAAAATTAAACAACTCGAGTAAACAGTGATATAAGTTGTTAAAACGGCCTGGTTGGTGTTCAGATAGAGTTTATGAAAGAAAAGAGATCCTTTAACATTTTAAGAGATTTCAATAGATGTCGGCTTTAGTTAATTGGTTTATTTCCTTTATTCTCATTTTCTTTAAGGTAAAACTTAATAATCAATGCTCTGTTTGGATATGTTATTTTAGATACAACTCTTTGTTCTTATTTTCCCCATTGCTCCCGCTCCAACATATAGGCATTATTATGCCCCAGAGATCCCAAGCCCACAAGTGGCCCACTGAAAAAACAGTGCTCTTGTGCTCCTGGGATCCCCAGATTGAATCTGGGAGACAAGAAATAAATAAATGTGCACAGTACCCTCAACCAAGGTACATACCGACATATGAATATATGCATTAAATATATTATTTACATTATTTATATATAAATATTCATATTAATAAGCAAGGGCATAACCCTTTACGATTTTTCTGGTTCTGCATGTGGGCCAAGCCCTAGGCACTCTGTAACAGTGTGGATGTAATTTACTGTTTTAATATGTTGTACTGTTTTAATATGTTTTAGAGGTCTGTCCAGAAATTAATAACGTGTTTGTTTGCATTATATATCCTGTAGAAAAAACATTCTATATGTATGCCTTTTGTTACTTTTTGTTATGTATTCGCTGTTATAAAATTATGTTTATGTATACAATAATTGCTACCCCATGTAGCCAAAAGTTTGTAGACATCCAAAACTTACATCCAAACAAAGGGTATTAGTATGGGATTTTTTCTACCTTTTCTGCTACAACAGTCTTCATTTTTTTCTGAAGAGACTTTCCTTATTATATTGGACAGTATACCCTGGCTCGCTGTTATGATTCCAATTGATCTCAAAGGTGTCTGATATAGTTAAGGTAAGGGCTTTGTGCAAGCCAGTTCTTCATCAGTGTTAATTAATTTCTTTGTGGATGTTGTTTTACAAGAGTTGGACAGAAAGTCTGAGATGTTGGCGAGGTGGTAACCTATGAACATGTCTTGTTGAGACTCACTGCGGTGTTCAATACAACTCATTCTGCTGGCTGCTTTTTGTCTATGGAAAATGCCATTCCACATCAGACTTACAAAATATATAATGTATTGACACTTGTATAGTGAGAATAGAGGCCAGACTGAAGCTACATAAAGTAGGGAAAGGTCAAGATAACCAACTGAACAAGAGCATAAGTATACCAAAGTCTGTAGTTTGAGAAACAGAAAACTTGCAGGTCCTTATTGCACTGCTTTACTTAAACATTACACAAGAATCAATGTCATATGCAGCATACATGTTTCAAGTATAATAAGACAAAGGTAAATAAAAAGAAATAGAACATTAAAAATATATATTTACAATATTGTGGCACATGCTTGAGTCCAATCACATTTTCATTACTTGACTATGATTAGCACCCACAGTTAGGCTGTGTCCGAAATAGTCCCTTAGTGTAACTTAGCGCATTTTTTATGTAATGCGCTTAGCAATTAGCGTATTACATAATTTAATGATAAAAATATGTTTTTTATGATAAAAATGACTTTGGTGTAAAGTGGGGTAAAAAAGTATTTAGTCAGCCACTAATTGTGCAAGTTCTCCTACTTAGAAAGATGAGAGAGGTCTGTAATTTTCATCATAGGTACACTTCAACTATGAGAGAAAAAATGGGAAAAAAGTACAGGAAATCACATTGAAGGATTTGTAAAGAATTGTAAATCATGGTGGAAATAAGTATTTGGTCACCTAGAAACAAGCAAGATTTCTGGCACTCACAGACCTGTAATTTCTTCTTTAAAAAGCTCTTCTGTCCTCCACTCGTTACCTGTATTAATGGCACCTGTTTGACCTCGTTATCTGTACAAAAGACACCTGTCCACAGCCTCAAACAGTCAGACTCCAAACTCAACCATGGCTCAGATTGGCTCAAAGCAACTTTACAATTTTAGATTATCTAGTAATATCTACGTCCAATCTCAGATTGAGCAAACCTAGGGAGACAGTGGCAAAGAAAACTCCCTAAGTGTTATGAGGAAGAAACCTTGTGAGGACCAAGACTCATTAAGGGACCCAACCACCTTGGGCGGCGTAGATGATAAATGTAAGAATGAAACTAATTTATCTAAACTCATAAGTCATGGAGTCATAGTTCAAATAAAATGTAAAATATGCACTTGGGTTTTATGCAGTACGATACACAGAGTTACTTTAGGATTTTTAGAGTTACTTTTTGAGTCTAAAATAACAAAAATTGTAGACCTGCACCAGGCTGGGAAGAGTGAATCTACAATAGGCAAGCAGGTTGGTCTGAATAAATAAAACTGTGGAGCAATTGTAAGAAAATGGAAGACATACAAGACCATTGATAATCTCCCTCAATCTGGGGCTCCACACAAGATCTCTTCCCGTGGGGTCAAAATGATCATGAGAACAGTGAGCAAAAATCCCAGAACTACACGGTGGGACCTGATGAATGACCTGCAGAGAGCTGGGACTAATGTAACAAAGGTTATCATCAGTAACACACTGCACTGAGAGGGACTCAGATCCTGCAGTGCCAGGCGTGTCCTCCTGCTTAAGCCAGTACATGTCCAGGCCCGTATGAAGTTTGCCAGAGAGCATATGGATGATCCAGAAGAAGACTGGGAGAATATCATGTGGTCAGATGAAACCAAAATAGAACTTTTTGGCAAAAACTCAACTCATTGTGTTTGGAGGAATGCTGAGTTGCATCCCAAGAACACCATACCTACTGTGAAACATGGGGCTGTTTTTCTGCAAAGGGGACAGGACGAATGATTCCTGTTAAGGGAAGCATGAACAGGGCCATGTATTGTGAGATTTTAAGCCAAAACCTCCTTCCATCAGTGAGAGCATTGAAGGTGGAACGTGGCTGGGTTTTCCAGCATGACAATGATCCCAAACACACCGCTTGGGCAACGAAGGACTGGCTCCCTAAAAAGCATTTCAAGGTCCTAGAGTGGCCTAGCCAGTCTCCAGACCCCAACCCCATAGAACATTTGTGGAGGAAGTTGAAACTCCATGTTGCCCAGCGACAGCCCCAAAACATCACTGCTCTAGAGGAGATCTGCATGGAGGAATGGGCCAAAATACCAGCTACAGTGTGTGCAAACCTAGTGAAGACTTACAGGAAACATTTGACTTCTGTCAATGCCAACAAAGGTTATGTTACAAAGTATTAAGTGGAACTTTTGTTATTGACCAAATACTTATTTTCCACCATAATTTCCAAATAAATTATTTAAAAATCCTACAGTGTGATTTCCTGGATTTTTTGTCTCATTTTTTTCCTCATAGTTGAAGTGTAGCTATGATGAAAATTACAGCCATTTCTCATCTTTCTAAGTAGGAGAACTTGCACAATCAGTGGCTAACTAAATACTTTTTTGCCCCACTGTATAAACACTGATTTCATTCTACATAGTACAATTTAGCTGCATGCAACATCTAAACTTTCTCGGTGTACTTCTTTTGTGAAATAAAACAAGATTTGAAAAGTAATTTGGAAACTCTGTCTCTGTTTCTGAATCCCAAACAAAGGACTTCACAAGTCACAAAGCTCCCGAACAAAGCATCAACAATTCTGTATCCACAGGCTCTCACAGTTGGGTTTGCCAAAGTGTTTCCTCTGTTGACTCAAGTGGCCTAGTTTCCTCACTAAAACTCCTGCATTTTTTTGCCCTGTCTATAAATTGCAGGCGCAGGGAAGCATTCAGTGGCACGTGTCTGGCTGCATATTTAGAAGGTCACCATTTACATCGCCTCGCCCTGCTTCCCTCTCTCCAGGGTTGGACAGGAGGTTAATGAAACCAGCTGCTTGGTTCACGCTCGGCTGCCTTCTTCCCCCGAACATGATGGAATCACAAAAGAGTTCAGACCTCCTTACGCTGGAGCACAAAGGAATGAGTACAAGATTTGCTCATACAAAATATTGCTCTTGAAAACATCTGAGATGAAACATTTTCTCTGACAATAAAGTACTGTAATACTACTTTACATTTGACAGTTCATTTCACTGCAGTGTATTTGCTGTCAATGCATTATTTCTCATCTGTATCTATTTTCAATTGACTTTCAGTTATGTCAGTATGAATGGAGAGTGTGAATGGTTTACTGCCACAGTAGCTGTACACAGTGATGTTTAAAGTACAAAAAAACGTATATAGAGAACCCAATTAAACAGATGAAACAAAAATACTATACATTGTCATTTATTTCTTAAGGAAAGTGATTTCATTTTCACATATTTGTAAGTGGCAACTAGGAGTTACTTTGAAAGTGAAATTAGAGTCAGGTGTTTTCAAGCATCATTCATTCAATCCTTCGCTTTGGTACCCGCTTGATCCTGGACAAGATCGCGGAAGAGCTGGTGCATAGCTGGAGGCATTGGGCGCAAGGCAGGAACAACCCTAGACAGGGCACATACACACTAACATGCATGTCTTTGGACTGTGGGAGAAAACCGGAGTACCCAGAGTAAACCCACATGGACACAGGGAGGACATGCAGACTCCATACAGAAAGGACCCAGACTACTCCACTTGGGATTGAACTCAGGACTTGTGAAGAGTTTGCACTTCACCTGTGTACAGTCAGACAGATTATGTACAAATGGAAGAAATTAAAGTACTATTACCCTCCCCCAACAAAGATATCTACAAGTGCAAGGCATGCAGTTGTCTGCAAGGTCACAAAGGAACCTTCTATGCAACCAAAGGAGAAGGAGAAAGGAGAAGCTGCTGTTCTCCAAGAAAACTTTGCTGCCTGTCTTTTTGTAAAGATGAAGGTCAAGCCAGAAGGTTATCGGGGAAACTGTTATTGGGGAAACTGACCAAAATAGACCTTTTTTTTGCTTAATTGACAGGAATGTCTGGAGAAATGAAAGCACTGCATTCCAGTATATTAATCTCATTTGTGAAATATGGTGGCAGTATTTTCATGGTTTGAGACTCTTTTGCTGCATTTGGGTTTGTTGTAATTGAACAATGAATTATGAATTATACCAGCAAATTCTAAAAGCAAATGTCAGGATTGCTCTCTGTTAACTGAGTCTCAAGAGAAAGTGGGCCATGCAGCAAGACAATGACCCTAAGCACACATTCTGTTCTACTAAAGAATGGTTAAGAAGAGTAAAGCTCATGTTTGGAATGGACAAAGTTCTGACCTTAATACAAAAATGTTGACATCTGACATAAGTTCACATGAAAAAAACCTACCAACATCCCAGAGTTGATCCTGTTCTATTGGAGGAACAGGCTAAAATTCCTCCAATCAACAGTTACCAGAAAAGATTAGCTGCAATTATTATTACTGCACAAGCAGGTCATACCAAATGCTGAAATAATAAATGATCAAGCGTAATATTCTATCACATTTGTTTTATTGGGTTCTCTTTATCTAGTTTTAGGACCTATGTGAAGATTTAGTGATCTTTTAGGTCACAAAATTCAAAACAGCTCACAAACTTTTAAGCACCACCAGAGGGAGAGACGGCAAATGTGACAGAAAACAAGAAAGGAATAAGAATCCATTAAATATTTACATAGTACACACACATTTCTTTTTTTGTCCTTCTGGGTTACTGTGGCTTTTCAACGTTGCAAAACTCAGATATGTGGTAATTCGGGATGTTTCTACCATAGATTGCAAAGTAGAGAAGGTTGCTTATGGAAATGTAATCATGTATCATCTTCAAAGACTGGAAGTCATTTCAAGAAGGCACGTGTATGTTTATATTAATAAAACTAAAGGGCAGGTACTAATCTGATGCTTATTTTCCATCTAGGTTGCAGTGATTGTAGTAATTGAAATCTACACAAAGAGGCAATTTCAGAGTACAAAATAATAAAGATACATTGGAACCTCCGAAACTTACTTGGTTCGTGAAATATGTTCAAACTCCAATTTGGACTCAAATGACCCATAAAAAGCAATTTAAATAGGATTAATCTGTTCCCGACTCCCAAATATTTTACACCTGTATTTGAATGTAATTAAAGACTAAAAGCATGAATAAAGCAAAGGAATGAACTTTTCAACCTTTTGCCACATTTCAGGCTTTAAACATAAAGATATGAAATTGTAATTTTTTGTGAAGAATCAACAATAAGTGGGACACAATCGTGAAGTGGAACGAAATTTATTGGATATTTTAAACTTTTTTTAGAAATAAAAAACTGAAAAGTGGGGTGTGCAAAATTATTCAGCCCCCTTGCGTTAATACTTTGTAGTGCCACCTTTTTGCTGCGATTACAGCTGCAAGTCACTTGGGGTATGTCTCTATCAGTTTTGCACATCGAGAGACTGAAATTTTTGCCCATTCTTCCATGCAAAACAGCTCGAGCTCAGTGAGGTTTGGATAGAGGAGCGTTTGTGAACAGCAGTTTTCAGCTCTTTCCACAGATTCTCGATTAGATTCAGGTCTGGACTTTGACTTGGCCATTCTAACACCTGGATATGTTTTATCTGTGAACCATTCCATTGTAGATTTTGGTTTATGTTTTTGGATCATTGTCTTGTTGGAAGATAAATCTCCGTCCCAGTCTCAGGTCTTTTTGGCAGACTCCAACAGTTTTTCTTCCAGAATGGTCCTGTATTTGGCTTCATCCATCTTCCCATCAATTTTAACCCATCTTCCCTGTCCCTGCTGAAGAAAAGCAGGCCCAAACCATGATGCTGCCACCACCATGTTTTGACAGTGGGGATGGTGCGTTCAGGGTGATGAGCTGTGTTGATTTTTTACGCCAAACATAACGTTTTGCATTGTGGCCAAAAGGTTCGTCTGACTAGAGCACCTTTTTCCACATGTTTGGTGTGTCTCCCAGGTGGCTTGTTGCAAACTTTTTATGGAAATCTTTGAGAAATGGCTTTCTACTTGCCACTCTTCCATAAAAGCCAGATTTGTGCAGTGTACGACTGATTGTTGTCTTATGGACAGAGTCTCCCACCTCAGCTGTAGATCTCTGCAGTTCATCCAGAGTGATCATGGGCCTCTTGGCTGCATCTCTGATCAGTCTTCTCCTTGTTTGAGCTGAAAGTTTAGAGGGACGGCCGGGTCTTGGTAGATTTGCAGTGGTCTGATACTCCTTCCATTTCAATATGATCGCTTGCACAGTGCTCCTTGAGATGTTTAAAGCTTGGGAAATCTTTTTGTATCCAAATTCGGCTTTAAACTTCTCCACAACAGTATCTCGGACCTGCCTGGTGTGTTCCTTGGTCTTCATGATGCTCTCTGCGCTTTAAACAGAACTCTCACAGACTATCACAGAGCATGTGCATTTATACGGAGACTTGAGTACACACAGGTGGGTTCTATTTATCATCATCAGTCATTTAGGTCAACATTGGATCATTCAGAGATCCTCACTGAACTTCTGGAGTGAGTTTGCTGCACTGAAAGTAAAGGGGCCGAATAATTTTGCACGCCCCACTTTTCAGTTTTTTATTTCTAAAAAAAGTTTAAAATATCCAATAAATTTCGTTCCACTTCATGATTGTGCCCCACTTGTTGTTGATTTTTCACAAAAAATTACAATTTCATATCTTTATGTTTGAAGCCTGAAATGTGGCCAAGGGGTGAAAAGTTCAAGGGGGCCGAATACTTTTGCAAGGCACTGTAAGTGAAATATAAAGACATGAAATAAGTGAAAATAAAGAGAAACTCTACAGGTGAACAGTTTCGGCATGTATTATCACTCGGACAGCTTCGCTGAGACGGAGACTATATCTGAAATCACACCCATAGACCGATATAATTTACATATGCATATAGATAATATAATAATATAATAGTATAATAATAAAATTACATAATATAATATCATATACATATGCATATTATTGTGCAGTAGTTCTTCTTCTTTTGAGTTTTATGGTAATTGACATACCATTATTGCCACCTATTGGACTGGATTATGTGCATCATCTTTGGTAGATCACACCATTGATTGTTTTATTTAGGCTGACCATGTTCGAAGTTGGCATTTTTTTTTTTTTTTTTTTCGAATTTGGGGGCAAAAAAATTCAAACGAGCCATTCGATGTCTGAATTGTTCGAATGAAGAGCTGTTTGAATTCTGAGGTTGTTGATTGTCATCATGCCTGTGCCATGACTGGTTGATAGTTTATCTAGAATTATGTATAGCGAAGCTATTCATCTAATCTTTATTTTCCTGTTTTATTCCTAGTTTCCCTAGTCAAGGTTGTGTATGTTCTGGGGCCTATCCCCAGAGAACACATAGCACAGATGTGAGCATGCCATCGACAAGATGCCAGTCCATCAGATGGCCAACATGGACTTTAATTCAGCTTACCACAGTGGTGTGATAGCACCACAAAGTGTCTCAACCAATCATCCAACCTTGAAAGGATTTTTTTAAAGAATGACAGCTTTGTATTATTTTGTAGCTTTGTTTTATTAGTGTTTGCGGAATTTGCATACTTTTTTTACTTTAGTTTTACTTGTTGAGATCTGAACTTGTGTAGTTGAAAACAGTAAGCGCATGAAAAACTTAATTTACAAGTTGCTTTTTTCATATACTTTACACAGGTATTTCTAGTAAATCACCTGCAACCCTAACTAGATTAGCTAGATAACTAATTAACTAGGTTGAACAAACAAAGTACAGCCTTTTATCAAGATCAGAGCCTCCACTCAATGCATATCCACATTTGTTTGAGTAAACCTGCTGCTGTGCAATTCATTAGATTCATTCCTGCACTCAACAGAGTGAAATGTCAATATTATCACTATTAATTCTTAGAAACACACTTCTCTTTGCAGCACCAATTTGACAAGAAAATGAGAATGGGGCATTTAAATAAAGTACAGTAGTTTTTCATGAAAGTATTTTTCAAGGAAGCCACTATCTAAACACTGAGGCAATGAGATCATCCTGGCGTGTAACCTTCCAGTGCAAAGATTAATTACCATGACTGAAACAAATGATGTGCTAAGCCAGCTATTAATACTGTTAGGGTGGCATCATTAATGGGATAATCTATTGTAAGAGAATCACACTTTAACAAGGTCTGGCACATCACTTAGCTTTTTGTACACCATGCCCTTTGGCTGTGATTTAGGCATTGTAATGAACTGCTGGAGCAAAATCAAGGGGCATATGCAACATGACACAAATGCCCTTTATTGTTATATTGAACCTTTTCTTTCCACATTTAGGCTGTTCTCAAATAGCTCAACTTATTTAGAATATTAACATGATATATGGCCATATGAACTCTCCATTCAATTTTTTTTTGTTTTTTGGGTTTTTTTTGCTTGACAAGATATGGTGACCTAGAAAGCCAATCTAAGGAGGTCCGACTCCCATTAATGAACCTACAAGCGAGTGATATAGGTAAATAAATCTGCTGGGCTAAGGGTGATTTTTAATTCACTAATGAAACTATGATTTATGTGAGCTTGCTGGGTGTCGGTTTGAATGTATGAGCCAGGGCCACTTTATCAAATAAAAACAACAGCAGACTGGAAGGTTTTCTTGTTGTCTTCATTAAAGCCATTAGTCCACATATGCATGGAACTAGTAAGCATAACATTCATTTAAAGAGTAATCTGTTTTCTGTATTCACCGGGAGTGAATATAAATGAAGTGGGTAAATATGCCTGACAGAACCCATTAATAATGGTTTCTTATGTGTGTTTAAACTAAGGACCCCTGGACCAGGCAACACTGATTCTAAAATGAGACGTTTTGGCAATTATGTAGCTAAATAGACAGAAGTTTTTAAGATTAGTTTAAGGATAGTGTGCCACAGTCTGCTTGATTCTGATTGGCCAAAAAACACTGATTTTCTATAACAGTTTAGTGTTGGCAAAGGTGAATCACAGATACATATTATTGTGTTTGCTTGATACAACACATGACTTTTTATCTGGCCTTCAGCTTCCAAGCCCAATATGTGTAGCATAGTGAGGCTGCAGTCTATGAGGTGGTGTATTTATACTTGCCCTTTTACAGTGCAGCTCTCAGCATGGCATTCATGACTCCTGCCCCATAATGTTGTGGGCATAAAGACTTTGGGTGGCATGCTGGCATCACCCATCAAAAGGACTGTAACCAGTAAAACCATTCTGATATGAATGAGTACAGCTTCTGGAGAGAAGTAAATTTGTATCTTGTTTTTTGCATCGTTGCAAACTGTGCTATATTATTTATTCATTTATTTTATTGCATTTACAGCACTTTTACAGAGCTGATGTGGATTGAAACACATGTAACATGTGACTAGGAAACCCATGACACAAATACTTCAGAAACACATTTAGTTTGAATAATGACCATATTGTGCAGTAATCATTGTATATCACTGTATTACTGTTATCACTGACTGTTCCACTCATCACTCAAGGTGGTAGGAAATTAAACAGAGCTATAACCCAGCATAACGTTGTTACTGTTTCTGATTTCACATGTGCAGTGAAAAAATAGTTTTAACAATTTAATGAGAATTGTGTATGTTGCTGTTTTGCTTTATTTGTTATAACTCAAATATTCCTCATAAAAAGAATAAGCTGTCAAGCAATATGCTATCAAGATGACATCTTAGGTAAATAATAGTAGTGGCCTGCACACGCCCGCACACACGCACACATACATTTGGAATAATCCCTTTGTTTCCCTCAAGGTGACTGTTATCAAAGCAGATCTGGCCAAAGCACAGGGGAAGATTAAGTACTGCAGCAGTAGTTCACCTCTAGAACCCTGCCATTGACTCCTACCTTGTGACTTCGTTCACTAAATTCCACTTAAGCTATTATAACTGCCCTGTGTTGATCTGGGAAGGTGAGGAGACTGGAAAGGTGTGTGGGATGAGAGCCATTTTGCAAATGCCAGCATAGCAGGGTCATCCCTTTAACCAACATAAATGTATGAATGAATGAATGAATGAATGAATGAATACCAGAGACAGGCACTGGCCTCAGTGTCTCTGTTTTTTGGTTCATTTTAGATTAGCTTTGGACCTTCCTTGTGTGACATTTCCAAAGGAATACTTTAATGTTGACGCAGCATCAAACTAGGCCTGAGCTTAAGGGAAGGTGGTACATTAGTGTATCAGCAAGCATACAGCTAATAGGAAGCGTCTGTGGAAGATCTATAAGCTGTATATGATGCCAGGGATTTCCAAGCAAAGGTCAGATACAATACTGTGAAAAAGTCTTGAGTACATGAAACAAAAACTGTAAAGTTTAGACAGCCAGCCAGAAAGACAAATTATATTATATTATATTATGAGATATATTATAAAATCCCATATGTTATCAGTTTCGGTTAATGTGTCAGTACATATATATATTGTCACCCACAAACAAGCAAGATTTCTGGCTCTCATAGACCTGTAACAACTTCTTTAAGAAGCTCCTCTGTCCTAACTTTTGCTTGGACGTGAAAGGGTTCAGAATTTGAAACACCAAATTACCATATTAGGAGTTTTCCTTCAAGGATAGGTGAATATGAAGCCCAAACTACTACTTTCATTGGTTAGGCCTTCTTGAAACTGTGATGACTTTACAGGTCAAGTTACAGTTGAATGTACAAGAACTTCTAAAACTTTCATAAAAAATATGATAATGCAATTGATCAATTTGCCAAAAAAAAAAAAAAAAGAAAATACCTGAAGTGTAGACTTTGGATTACAAATAGGGTACAACTGAAAACTAGCTTATTTAAGGTATAGGCTGTACAGAGTGGTACTGCACAGTAATTATGAAGCAGGTTGAAGCTGATTTAAGCAGAACATGAATGAATCCAGTGTTATTTTAAAATTGCTAATTAATATTGAAATTATTTCTGTTTTTAATTTGATGTAGCATTTGCTAGTTCTATTCTTGGTACTGGAATAGATTTATTTGGAGTGAGCCATGATTTTAAATCTTACCATTGTGCAATTCTGTAACAAATACAAACAGTATTTGTATTGGTCTTAGGGTATGTGATTATATTATATTAGTCTTTGTATATGTGAATTTACAATTGAAACAAGCAAAAGCACTAGCTATGTTTCAATTTATAATTTACCACTTGCTGTTTTACATTTATTACAATGGATTGGGGTCCTGTCTAGGGTTGTTCCTGCCTTGCTCCCTTGCTCGGCTAGGCACTGGCTCTCCCGCAACCCTGTTTAGGATTAAGCGGATAACAAAGTGAGTGATTGAATGAATGTTTTACATTTTTGCTCCAAACTAAAGTTCTCACTGTAACAGTCACAGCTCATCATTGGTTTAGCGTAGGTGTGAAAGTTTTATTCATTTCATTCTGTTGTTACCATCTGACAACAGAGGTGGTTCTAAATATTTCTGCCCACAAATAAGACAAATGATGTGACCATATTGTCTCTGAAATCTTTAAAGATTCACTCAAACAGCCAGTTACTAAAAATGCTGCAAAGATATGATGCTCTTTATGCGTTAGGCTAGTTCACAGTGTTTTGGGAATCCAGGCCTGGTCTCTCACAATTGCTCCTGATCTGCTGGCTTAGTTGTGAACAGTGTTTGTTGTGGCAGCCCTTTCTGCTGATTGCTTAAGAGTATCTGTGCTGTGTAGGAGTTTTCCCTCACCTTCATAACTTACTGCTTTGAAAGCAGGAATTGGATTAAAGGAAATAGCATGACGAGATAAATCATATTAGGGTGTGAGCATGGCAGGCTGTTGAAACTACTTCACCTGTTCTGAGATCGTAGTAGTGGCTTGAAATTGTGCACAGTGGGAACAGTGGCAAGCAATCCAGCACTAAGGATTCACTAACAGTACTGTAGATACAAGGTTTGGCACCAAACAGGACTTAATGATAGTTAGAGGGATGATATCAGCATAAACACAGTAACAATACAAGGACAGCTATACAGTGGCACTTCGGTTCTTGTCATTAATTTGTTCCAGAAGGCTTGTAAAGAACCGAGAACAACAAGTACCGTACAAAATTTTCCCATAAGGAATAATGTAAATTGAATTAATCCATTCCAGAACCCCAGAAAATACACAATGTATAAGGCATTATATGCATTAATGGAGTCATATTGTACAGGTGCTCCCTGATGTAAGAAGAGGATATGTTTCGACAAATCCATCACAAGTTAAATGTATCATGAACTGAGGAGGTTAACAAGTGTTTGGTAAAGCGGTTTATAGTGTGTCATAGCAGAGATATGTAAGTAAGTAATAGGTATGTCAAAATTTAAAACACTTACATTAACATAATGTTGGCCAAAATCAATAAGACAAAGTTTATTTTATAACAAAAGTGTTGAAAAATCTCATGTAATTTAGTGAGTAATGGATTGAAAGTGAAAAGTAAAAGCAACACTTACTCTATTGATGAACTCTGGGTGCCAGCATAGCTGCTAAGCTAACCGCAGCCTGTGCTCTGGAGCATACAATTCTTGTTGTGCTTTTGGTTGGCTCTTATAAACTGATCTTTTTAGGATCCATGAAGAGTTATTTGCACTTATAATACATTACTGTAGATGTCAAAATAAAGAAAAATACGATAAAGATAGCGGAGACCTTCTCTGTTGGCAATTGTAAACCTGAATCACTGTGTACTGAATCGTGACTCATGAATTGTGAACTGAGTTGACTCAGGTGAAAAGAGCCATGTGGCTCAACTCTTACAAGTTTAAGCAAGTGTGAGGAGAACGAGACAAAATTTTCCAGTCAAAATGCGTCGAGAACCAAATTTGACATGGTCGAGAACCGAGGTACCACCGTAGTTACAGTATATTAGGAAAAACAAAAAAAGCAAAAAAATCTTCTGTCTTTCTCGTACAGCTCTAAAGTGCTAGTCTTAATCAAGGACAACACCAATGTCAGCAATGAGGTTAAGAATGGTGACCCAGGTCTTATTTAAAGAGCAGGGCTGCCTAGTTGTAGGGCAAATTGTCCTACAGTGGTGCTTGAAAGTTTGTGAACTCTGTAGAATTTTCTATATTTCTGCATAAATATGACCTAAACCATCATCAGATTTCACACAAGTCCTAAAAGTAGATAAAGAGAACCCAGTTAAAGAAATGAGACAAAATATTATACTTGGTCATTTATTTATTCAATAAAAGATTCAATATTACATATTAGTGAGTGGCAAAATATGTGAACCTTTCCTTTCAGTATCTGGTGTGACCCCCTGTGCAGCAATAACTGCAACTAAACATTTCCTGTAGCTGTTGATCAGTCCTGCACACCGGCTTGGAGGAATTTTAGCCCATTCCTCCGTACAGAACAGCTTCAACTCTGGGAGGTTGGTGGGTTTCCTCACATTTACTCATTTCTTCAGGTCCTTCCACAACATTTCGATTGGATTAAGGTCAGGACTTGACTTGGCCCATTCCAAAACCTTCACTTTATTTTCTTAACCATTCTTTTGACTTGTGGTGCTTAGGGTCGTTGGTCTATGCTGCATGAACCCACCTTCTCTGTGAGATTTGAGTTTTCATGGATAGACGTCCTGACATTTTCCTTAGAATTCTCTGATATAATTCAAATTCATTTTTTCATCAAATGATGGCAAGCCGCCCTGGGCAGTGCAGCCAAAACAGGCCCAAATCATGATACTACCACCACCATGTTTCACAGATGGGATAAGGTTCTTATGCTGGAATGCAGTGTTTTCCTTTCTCCAAACATAACACTTTTCTTTAAGGCTAAAAAGTTCTATTTTGGTCTCATCCATCCACAAAACGTTCTTCCAATAGCCTTTGTGTCTTGTCCACGTGATCTTTAGGCACCTGCAGATGAGCAGCAGGAATGTTCATTTTTGGAGAGCAGTGGCCTTTCTCCTTGCAACTCTGCCCATGCTACCCCCCATTGTTGTTTCAGTGTGCTCTTCTGGTGGTGACTCATGAATATTAAACATTAGCCAATGTGAACAGAGGCCTTCAGGTCGCTTTGAAGTAACCCTGGGTCCTTGGTGACCTCGCCAACTGTTACACGCCTTCTCTTGGTTGGTCGACCACTCTTGAATTTCCTCCATTTGTACACAATCTGTCTGACTGTGGATTGGTGGAGTCCAGACTCTTTAGAGATGGTTTTGTAACCTTTTCCAGCCTGATGAGCATCAACAACTCGACAAAAGGTCCTCAGAAATCTCTTTTGTTCATGCCATGATACACTTCCACAAACGTGTTGTGAAGAGCAGACTTTGATAGATCCCCGTTCTTTAAATAAAACAGAGTGCCCACTCACACCTGATTGTCATCCCATTGATTGAAAACACCTGACTCTAATTTCACCTTCAAATTACCTGCTAATCCTAGAGGTTCACATACTTTGCCACTCACTAATATGTAATATTGGATCATTTTCCTCAATAAATAAATGACCAAGTATAATGTTTTTCTCTCATTTGTTTAATTGGGTTCTCTTTATCTACTGCTATGATCTGATGATGTTTTGGATTATATTTATGCAGAAATATAGAAAATTCTAAAGTGTTCACAAACTTCTATGCACCACTGTAGATCTAACAACTATGGTGTTAGGGGTAAGAAAGCTTAATTTGAGAAGAACAGTGGGCCTGGAAAGCAAAATGGTAAAGGGGTAACACACTGTGTCCTGGAGAACATATTGTAGAAGGGTCCAGAGAGATACCAAACAGCACTGTCAAGGGGTCTAGATCAATGTCCAGTGCATGCCAAAGTGTGTAATTTATAACACACACCAAAAGGAAGACAGTCTGAGACATGACCACAGCATATGTACATGATAGGCTAGAGAAGGTCTGCATCTGACACACACCTCATCTCCTTGCGACAAGCTATGTTTGGCACAAATGGATGAGGGGTGTCCACTGACTGTCTGAAATACAAATTATTAGGTCTTGCTCCCAGTAGAGCCTGAGGGGATTTTTGAGGATTGTATCAGATGAGTTAATTATACTATAAATAACAGATATGAGTATGTTTTGAGTCAGAATGAAAGTAAGTAATTTGTAAATTTTAGATCCCATGGAAATGAGGGAACATGACCAATGTGTCTGATCTGGAAAAAAAAATGTAGGTAGCTATTAAGTATATTGTATTTGGTAGACAGAAATGCAAAGGATAAGACTCCACCTTCATGCAGATTGATGACTGTATTAAGCCATTGTCTGCTCAAATTTGAAAGGCACATTCAGTGCAGGAGCATTGTCTTGTTGAAAAAATTCATGTGATAATTCCTCTTTAGAAGACAACAATTGTGGGAAACAAGCCTTTCTGTAATATTTTTCTAAACTCCAAAGTATTAATCAACTTTTCACAGTGAAGCCTCACAACAATAATTGATTTGCCAACTTTGATTGTGAACTTGGCTGACTTGCAGAGAACCTTGACCTTAACTCCATCAGACACCTTGAAAATGCAATGGAATGCCACAAGAAGCTAACCTCAGAAGCTAACCTCACAGTCATGTTCCAAAAGCAGGTGGAAAGCCCTGCTGTTGTAGCAGCCAATTTGGAGAGCAATGGTTTGGATATATTTTTGGGGGGTTTCCACAAACATTTGTATATACAGTGTGTGGACTGCATCTGGTGTGACAGATTACAAACTAATGACTAATCTTTCAAGGCAAAACAACACAATAGATAATCTGGAAGATATTAAACATCAAAACATGTTAATTTGAGTTTTATATTTACCATATAATACCATATAAAAGTCCTAAAAGTAGATAAAGAGAACCCAGTTAAAGAAATGAGACAAAATATTATACTTGGTCATTTATTTATTCAATAAAAGATTCAATATTACATATTAGTGAGTGGCAAAATATGTGAACCTTTGCTTTCAGTATCTGGTGTGACCCCCTGTGCAGCAATAACTGCAACTAAACATTTCCTGTAGCTGTTGATCAGTCCTGCACACCGGCTTGGAGGAATTTTAGCCCATTCCTCCCTACAGAACAGCTTCAACTCTGGGAGGTTGGTGGGTTTCCTCACATTTACTCATTGCTTCAGGTCCTTCCACAACATTTCGATTGGATTAAGGTCAGGACTTTGACTTGGCCATTCCAAAACATTCACTTTATTCTTCTTTAACCATTCTTTTGACTTGTGTGCTTAGCAGGAATGTTCATTTTGGAGAGCAGTGGCTTTCTCCTTGCAACTCTGCCATGCATACCATTGTTGTTCAGTGTTCTTCTGATGGTGGACTCATGAATATTAACATTAGCCAATGTGACAGAGGCCTTCATATAAATCTTTTCATTATTTTACCTTTGTTTAGAAGAAGACTGTGTAAGTGAATTTCCCACTTTCTAACTTTCTATTCTACAAGTTTAAATCACTCTCAACCAATGTCAAAGTCATAATCCATACAGCTTTCGCTTCAGGAAAGGCAGCAGTGACGCATTGTACTAAGGAATTACAACAAAAAGCACAATGCTGTAACTGCCTTTTGCATAAACAACTGAAAAAGAGTACCGCAGAAATTTGATGGTGAAGTGTAATGAACTCATTTGCATATTAAATGTGATGCAGCAATCAGATTTCAATCTGGCTAACCAGAGAGGCATTTTACTGCATGTTTAAATGCATGTGGTTAAAATCTTAACGGGATGCAAGCATAAAATAAGAGGTATGAAACAAACAGATGTACAATGCGTATTGATTTGCATTTTGCATTAGTAGGCTGAGATTAAAGTGTTTATTTAATTAATTTTGAAGATATATACATTCAAAATTAAAACATTATGGCCAGCAGGTCCACAACAATGTGTAGTAGGTGGCATGAGTCAACATTGACATCCAGGCCGAGAGTTTCCCATTACAACATTGCCTAGAGCATCACACTCCCTCCACTGGCTTTGTCTTCTCCCCACAATGTTTGTTGGTGTCATCACTTCCCTGAGTAAACAGCTTTCATGTACCTGGCTATCCACATGATGTTAAAGAAAGCCCACTATAGGTTTCTTTCGATGGCAAATGGACTACAGCATGGTTAGCTCTCTGATATGCAACCCCATATTCAGCAGGATGTGACACATGGAAAATTTTATAACCTGTTTCACAGTATCTCTTCTGTTGGTTCAGTCCAGATGGGGATAGCCTGGATCGCCATCATACATCAGTGAGCCTTGGGTGAGCAACACCCTATGGCCTGTGTGTGGTTTGTCCTTCATCAGACCACTGTCAGCAGGTACTTACCACAACTGACTGGTCTGACCATATCTCAAGTCGTTTTATGTCTGACCAATTCTCACTCATCCAGTATGCTGACTGTGAGAACCACTTGTTCACTTTATATCAGACCTATATAACTACACACCTGAGCTGGCACATGCTGCGAGTTGGGGATCCATCAGATTTATCTGGTAATGGTACAGAGGGGTTTATTGAAGAAGCTAGTGCAACGGTGGTTGACATATACTTACATGCTCCATAAGCTCCCTTATAATGCCATTCCACTGGCCTTTGTCATCCTGGAAGCCATATTTCCCATCGGGCACCAGCCGAATCTCATAGGCAAAACCCAGAATGCCAGCCAGCTCCTTCAGTAAGTCAATGCAAAAGCCCTCGAAGCGCTCGTTTCCAACAAGTGCCCTGTCAGATTTCTTAAGCATGACATATGGCTCCTCCTGTACAGACACAAAGCATGAAACAAGAAGCAGTGGTGAGGTCAGCTTTTTCCATCTGCTCTTAATTGAGAGAAAGTGATCATGTCTGAATGCTCTATCATGGTGCTCCATTGAGATCAAAAAAATTAATTTCATTTACACAGCATGATTTGGTACCACATTTTACAACTCTTGTCATTTTGATTTTAATTAGTATTAGTTTCAGTACAGCACTTTAGTCTTAAAACATGCTAAACCTTGCATTGTACTTGCATGTAACTGCATTTCATAAGCATAAATCATTTGTCATGAAAACTAAAAGTACTTCAAGTGCTTAGGTGGTGCATTGGTGTTGTATATTAGTCCACCACTCAGAGTTCAAGTCTGGCTTTGCCTTCTTGCTAGGTCAGGTATGACATGCAGAAATGTCTGGCTGTCTCTGAGGGAATGGAGGCCGGTTGGGGGTTGTTGCAACACAAGCACCTACACAGCCCTGAGATGAACTGACATCCCACCCAGGGCTGCTTATACCTGTGCAGCAGCTTTACATAATGTGCACATTAACCATCACATTTGACCAAATCAGATTTACATTTACATTTACAGCATTTAGCAGATGCTTTTATCCAGACCGACTTCCAATTGATACAAATCTTACAATCCAAGCAATTGTGGGTTAAGGGTCTGGCTCAAGGACCCAACGCTGGCAGCTTGGCAGAGATTTGAACCCTGGACCTTCTGGTCCAAAGTCCAGCACCTTAACCGCTAGGCCACCACAGTCCCAAATCACCAACTGTAAATGTGGAAATACAGCTCCGAATCTGCAGGGAACCTCCATCATGCTTCACTGTTGAATGTAGACTCGGAGCCAAAAATCTCAAATTTCATGTCATTAGTCCAAAGCGCCTGCTGACATTATTCTGCACCCCAGTGACATGGTATGACTAGAAGATGCTGTGCATGCAAAAAATTCCAGAATGATCAAAAAATACAAGTTTGATAAGCAGCTACAAAAATGTCAGGAGATTCTCCCAGGTGTAATATGCAAAGGTTCAACTGTTTTTCAGTCTGGAGTATGAACGTGTTCAGTAAATAACAAAAGGTTCAGCTGTTTGTATGTTTGTTTCTTATTCTCACTGACCATGCGACATTCCAATAATAATTGTTACCAGAAATCAGGTGATTCCAAATGATTCAGAAACCTTTTGATGAAATGAATTTGAAATGATTTTTAAACTTTTTATGTACATGTTAATATCTCAGTCATTGTTTTGTATCACCATAGGATAATTATGAAATTTTACAGGCTGGGCCCTGAATCTTTACGGCCATGTAATCCTACCCTGAGAGTGCATTGGCTCATATAAATCCTTGATTAGGAACAGAGCCCTGCAGTGAAAATTAACATGCTCGTAACCTCATCTTCAGCAGTGTTACTGATGATTGTGGAGGAAGTGTTTTGTTAAAATGCCTCTGTGTGAAGACAGGATGCACAAGGGCACATTTCATTCATTTGTTGATCCTACATTTGATCAATAGTGACTATTGCTTATTTATCCATTTGACATATTCAGTGAATACATAATCATGGCCCAGTCCACCCACACTATCTGAATATACCTAATTCTTAAAAATGGCTTAGATTGTGAATATTCCAAAAGCAGGAGACTCTGTATTGTTTCCTATCTAAATATTTCTGACACGTTCTAGCATATTCAATCTTCACCTATACTCAGTGCTGTCAGCATTATATACAGTAGTGGTTCAAATAACTTTCTGGTTGACCCTTTTCTCTGTTATTTCTGGACCAGAATGGACTGGACATCACCTCTCTACCATATCCAGGGTCTCAAATTCTCTCAGTGAGTTTCTTTAACCACTACAATATAAAATGAACAAATATGAGCAAATAACACCTACTTGCACTACTGCACTACTGCCAGTCATTATGGGAAGGTTAGTGGTGTAGACAGCAGTTTACCTCATTTAAATATGTCATATTTTATAGTGGGAGTTTAGATAATCGGGTCTGGCTAGCATTTGGCTGACTCTCAATGACTTGATTTTGCACAGTTTCCATAAATCCTCTTAGTATTCTATCCGCTATTTAGAGTTTACCAAAATAACAAATAAATAACTTTCCAAGGCAAAAAAGCACATGACTACTTAGGTCAGGTTCAAACAGCAGTTAAATCTTATCTTAAAGTTTATGGTGCTAAATTTGGGTCCACAAACTGTATTCCACAACCAAAAAGTGTCTACCAGTCATGTTACACTCTGCCTGTGATTTTCAACTGGTATTTAGCGACTGCTGCCAGATACAGAAGGGAAGGGACTTCATTTACCTGTCCATACAGACAGAACCCATTTGACACAAATCGAGAGTCCCTTCTATTAGTAAATATGGGTGTCACTTCCTAAATTTGACTGCATGAACGTAGTCACTGCAAAAGATAAGTGATGCCTCATGTGTAATGATGCGCAGGCTGAATTTCAAAATCAATTTCACTGCTGTTCCCCCGTCCCATCCAGTTGACTTAATAATAAATGTCTTGGAGCTCTGCCATTTGCATGCATCTATCAGCTGACAAAGTGACTCTAATTCATCAGTGCAACATACTGAATGATAACAAAGCAAACATACTGACCTCAAGCAGATTCTCGGCTACATATACATTTTCTGTCACTGTTGGCAGACACCACTTCTAAACAATGGGTGTATAACCGATTTTGAGGCAATCCCAAGTGGCACAACAGAACAGAACACAACAGAACTGACATAGACTACAAGTTTAAGCCACAGTGATGCCACAATCAAACACTGCCACCAGCCTAATATTTTCCCATACATTTTGGGTGAGAACTGTGAATAAATAATTTTTAATTTTCTTATAATTCATATTCATTTCCAATAATAACATCATGATTTAAAACTGCAGAAATATTTTAACATTTAGATTTTATAAGATTCAGCTTTTTTCAGTAATAATATAAAAGTGAAAAATAGTAGTAGCCAATGCAAAATAAATAAATAAACAAATAATTATTCATAATTAATATAATTACTATAATACTGTGTTATTACACTCTCTTATCCAGATCAACTTACTGAAGTCCAGAATTAAGCCAAAATAATATCTATCCTGCATACATCCCAAATCACATACTACTGAACTATCTAAGTATGTCAAATTAGTACTCAGCACAGTATGAGAAATGAGATGTAGCTGTTATTTGTTAACCACTGTCAAGGTCAGCTAACTCATATTAGTCACATGTGTGTGATTTCCATTGTCTAATCTCAATTTACAGGGGTATATTATCAGCACTGTATTTAATATTAGTAAAACAAAATATCATAAGAACCATGATTTTACAATGTTAACCTTAGAACACATTTTGAAGAATTAACGTCTAATGAACTAGAGTAATTTGATGTAATTTGCAGATGTATAAATGTTTTTTTTCTTTCTTTTTTTATCTTAACACATGCTACACTTAAAGTGAACTGCCATTCAGTCTGAAACCTTTTGTTGAGAATTGAAGAAACGTGATTTTTACGCTAAAATAACCAATTTGATCTAAGACAATCTATATATATTTAAAATAGTACTACTTTAAATACATAACATTGTATTCCTGATTATAATGAAATAAAAATAATGGATTAAAATCAGTCAGATCCAAGGAAAACTTTGTACAAGTTGTCCAATTATTTTGATCGAAAAGTTTGTGTTGCAGAAAAAAAGCATTACCATCTGTTCCTAGCATTCTAATATGTGAAATTCCCCAAGGTTTGGACTCATATCAAAGCTGAAAAAGCAGCATCTCTCTCTCTCTCACTGCATGGTTGTACATAAGAGGGGGTGGGTCTGGGAGTAGAGAGTACAGAGTAACAGTTATAGGCAATGGAGCAGAAACAATGTGTGCAGGAAACTACGTGAAATACCTTAACTCCTTACAGAATGAAAGGTCTCACAATAAATGGCATCGTATCTGATAATACTCATAAGGCTGTGTGATATGATGGCATTATGGACCTCCACCGAATTATTGTGATGTCTAATGCAAGCTTTAACACTGATGTGAATTTCCATGTGTATTATCATAACAACGCATCCATTATAGAAAATGTCTGATATTTTCAGCCATAAGTGATGAATAAAACTTTTGGGTAAAAACGACTAATTCTGAACTTGTTTTATGTTGAGGAGAATGAGATAAAATGAGAGACTTTTTTCATTTGATGAGTTTTGCTCATCGCTGCCATCTGAACCCTGGTGTGCACCAAACAATGAACTCTGGTGCTGGTCAACTGACGTGAATGCAGCATGGAACCAAAAACGCGTAATGCGAACCAAACACAGGGAGTGACGTTACAAGCAGTGACCCATAATTTAATATAACACACATAAATTCATATAACAGTTATCACACAAATGCAATTCTGGCTGTGTTAAAAAACTGTACATGTAGATTCTTTCATTCCAAGGGACAGAATACTCAAGCACACCTGCTTCTTCCAGTTATAGGAGGCAAGTTTCCCATTAGCCATCATTATTAGCATGTGTTATTTTGTGTGCATAATGGAGGAATTCATTTATAGGAGCTCTGTACACAAAACGTCATAAAAGCTGTCCAATCAGTATGTGACCAGATGTGACATGATATGACAGTATGTGACATGACTTCTGTTTTCATATTTGGGTTCGATGTTAAGCTATGCAAACCAGGACTAAAATGCAACAAGGTATCATTTTTCTCTTTGGTCCGAATGAAGGGAACCAAACTGCAAGTATAAACACACCATTAAATGCAAGTACTATGCATTTTAAGTGTGATATTATGTGAGACTGGTCTTCAAGCTAGCAAGTTTATAGCATTTACAGCATTTAGCAGACGCCCTTATCCAGAGCAGCTTACAATTGGTACAGTCTTACAATCCAAGCAATTGTGGGTTAAGGGTCTTGCTCAAGGACCCAACAGTGGCAGCTTGGCAGAGGTGGGATTTGAACCCTGGACCTTCTGGGCCAGAGTCCAGCACCTTAACCGCTAGTGTACCACAGTCAAGTTCAAACTCTATGCTACCATCAATAATCTGATGAGCTTTAGCTATATGACCTGTTCTTGGAAGTTCTCTTTAACTTGATTTGTCTCTTTAGGGTCATTTTGTCTTGTGGTCCTTTGTCACAGACTGAATGGACCTCCCCTTTAACACTTGCCTTGCTGCTCTCTTTAGATCATCCAAGGAAGTTGAGCTTCCATTTGTCTGTTTTTGTACTGGCTTGCCATTATGATCTTAAATCTAGACTATCAGAAAATAATACTTAAATATACCGTTTATTCTGTACATATATATCCTATTTAAACTTCTGGAGGTAAATTGAGATATTTATTTGACTTCCAATATCACTGGCACTGACCGCACAAACTCCATTTTGACAAAATGTTTTCACACAGTGGCTCTGATCCTGAATTCTGACCGTGTTTTGTAGCTTACACTAAATTAAATAAACACATATGAATATATGTTAGTAATACGTGTGTGAGTCTTGCAAGAAAGATTGAGTAATTTGATCTATAATTCCTTAATTTGTGGTCACATGATTACTTTGCCTAACTGCTTTGTCTCTTATGAATCAAAACATGGAGATAAGCATTTTGTTCCAAAACGATACTACTGCATTAATTAATATGCAGTGCACAAATTATTACACAATGGTAGTTTTAAGTTTGCAAACACTTTAGATTTTTCTGTAACTCAGGTATAAATATGACCTAAAACATCATATGTTCACACAAGTCCTAAGAATAAATGGAAAGAACCAATGGAATAGAAATAGATCCAATGTTACATATATGTAAGTGGCAAAAGTATGTGAGCCTCTGTGATTAGAATCAGGTATTTTCAATCGATGGGTGACAATCAGATGTGAGCAGGCACAATGCTGTATTTAACAAAAAAAGTTCAAACTCTAAAGAGATTGTGTACCAATTTCAAGAAAATGAAATTCAAGACCACAAAGATCACAAAGAAACCTAGGATACTTTCTAAGCAACTTCTAATGCCTCTCTAACATAAGCACTGAAGTTGTTTTACAAAAGACTGGTTAAGGAAGACAAAAGTTTATGTTTTGGAATGGCCATGGCAAAGTCCTGATCTTCATCCAATATATTGTGGGTAAAGTTCATGTGAGGAAACCCAATGGCATCCCAGAGTTGAAGTTGTTCTGTGCAGAGGAATGGGCTAAAATTACTACAAGACTGATCAACTGCTAAATATTGGCTCATTTATAATGAATAAAATAAAAAAGTGCCCCTAGTCTGTGAGTGTGTGTGCCCTACAATGGATAACCACCCTGTCTAGGGTTGTAATCAGCACTTGATCCCTGCTGAGATCAATCATTTTTAATAGTTTTTAAAAGCACTTTAATTAGAAATTTAATAGTATGGAAGTAATGTTCTAAAACTGACTATGTATTTTAATAAAACTTGATTGTGTAGCTTAAGGACTTTAAACTATTTTGCATTAGCAAAGCACTAAAATAGCCACAGATCAAATGTACAAAAAAAGCAAGACAAAAGAGTGCATGCTTTCAAAATCAGTGATCTGGACCTAGTGAGGATATTTTTAAATATTCTCATTTCAGTGCTGCCAAATGCTTAATATAATAATATTACTATTTAGAGTTTTATTTTTATTTTTTTAAAGAATCAATGAACAGTTTTAGCCTTTTTTGGGTACACAAAATGATGTATCGCCACAGTACTTTTTACTTACAACAATTCAAGAATATTTTTACCATATACATATTTCAGAACAAAAGAAACTTTAGTAATAACCAAGTTCCAGTACGAATGATTATGCTGTATGTTTAAATGCTCTGCATTCTGAATACACATGACAAACATAAGGCTATTTGAATTTATGATGAGCTGCTGAATACAGTGGAGAAGAATATTTAATGTAAATACTGTCAGAGGATAAGGGCATAAGGGCATAACTTATCAAGTTTTTAAATAACCATAAGAGAGCTGTAATAAAATGACCAGGATTTTGATAAATCCCAGGAAATTACTAGGATTCATCAAAAGTCAACCGAAGAAGTTTATAATGTAGCACGTAATATAAAACAGTAGCAAAATGTGTTAACACCATAAAATCTTTTAATACTGATGTAATATTGATAAAAGTAATTCATTTACATGGTCACAATAAAACAATAATGATCTGATTCAGTTCATCTACATGTACATTCTAATGTAAATAATATATTTGTATCCTTAAAATGACCTTAAATCAGAGTAAGACTATTACTTGTAGCACAATAATCAGTTTATATGGCACATTTACATTGCTTTATAGATGTCACTACATTTTACAACTGTGTATATTTGGGAAAATAGCTAGAGAAAAAAAAAGATTTCAGTACCATACTAAATATGTTTGTTTGTTTATTTTTAACATCGCTATCAGCATCAATGGCCATTCCAGTGACACTCACATGGTTAAATCAAGACTAGTCACATACAGTATATACTCTCAAGTCAAGCCAATTTTAGAGCAGTCAATTAACCTTATGCATGTCTTTGGCCTACGGGAGGAAACCAGAGTACCTGGAGTAAACCCACCCGGACATGGGTGAACATGCAAACTGGAACTCCACCCTGGGACTGAACCCAGGACCTTCTTGCTGTGAGGCGATGGTGCTACCCACCAAGCCACCCAACTAAATATGTTAAAGCAATAGCAATAGTATTGGTGGTGTACAAATGAGTACATATTATTTACTGTATTGCTACTATCCTAATTTATTTATTTATTTAGCAGTTATCTCATCGAATTATGAACACACTCAAATTCAAGTTAGCAAATGTTATTCATATGGGTTATTTATAGATCTCCCTTGAAGAAGAAACTCAGATTTCAGAAGATTGTCTGTTTAGGTTGCCATCAAAATGTACCCTAATCCATGCTATGCAGAACCGCCTTTGTGACTCATATGTCATTAGTTTGTATTATTTTCTGTGTAACAGATCACAGGACTTGCACAGTTTTCCCCCGAAAGCAGAAATTACAGCCTCCATGCCCAATTGATGCCTGATTACAGTATTTAGAGTTGTTTCTGCCTCATATGCCAGTCCAGCATGAGCTCAAATAGGCAGTTTTAGTTTAGCACTTCAGTGACAACTCAACAAAACTTGCTCTAAATTAGTGACATTCATAAACCCAGGGCCTAGCACATCCAGTAATTGATTGTGCTTGTTTATTTATGATTTCAGATCATGTCATAGCATTTTTATGGTATACTTTTTTGTGTAGAAATGACATGTATTGTCCCAGGGCATCACTACGCTCACAGGCCTACATACTGTATATTAATCAGCATTAAGCATTTCCCAGATTAATGACATGAACAACTGATCAGGGCCATAAAGGGCCAAAAGGTGGAAATACAGACTGGACAGGTTACTAATAAATCCCAGGGCATCACATACTCACCCATTAGTGTCAACTCAGTCACCCCTATGGGGCTATTTAGAGTAACTAAACCATGGCATGACTTGGGAAGGTGGAAGGAACCAACACAGACAAGAAGAGAGCATGCCAAATTTCACAGTTAGTTACCGGAGTTAGGATAGAACCCAGGTTCTTAGTACTCTAGAACTACACTGCACTCAGCTACACCACCTGCTGCACCACCCTAGACTAATGAGATGCACTAAAAAGCCCATTTAAAGATTCAAAAGCAGTCAGATGGTCTATGTTTATGGAAATGTAATATAATATAAAACTGATGGAAACACTGAACAGACAAAACATTAAAACCACCTGGTCCATAATGATGTTTATTTACATTTTACACATCAAATTAACATCCATATGATTGCCCAGACCCAGGGTTTCCAAGAAGAACATTGTCCAGAGTCTTTTTGTCTTTTTCTCCACACTGCATTGTTTCCATCACTTCCCCAGGTAAACAGTGCACAAGTACACGGCATGAAGGAAAAGAAAACCAGATTCATCAGACCTGGAGATCTTCTTCCATTTATCCAAGGTCCAGTTCTGACACTTGTGTGCCCATTTTAGGTGGTTTCTAATCCTGGATAGGGGTTAGCATGGTGAGCATGACCAGTCTGTGACTAGGCAGCACCATACTCAGCAGGTAGCACAGCACTTTTGGTTGTGACACATTCTTTTCGTAACTGCCTTTAAATATGACTTGCAGCACAATAGCTCTTTTGTCCATTTGTAACAGACAGGATAGGATTTGTTACTCTCAAACTTCCATGAAACTCATCATAATGATTTGTCCCTTACAGCGATTCAGATCTTTACTCCTGAATATTTCTCCAAAATCAAAAGAAGTAAGAGTAAAAAGTTTACTTACTGTCTAATATATTTCAGAGCTTAACATAGGCTCTTGAAATGAGATTGTTGTTGTTATTCGAACCATGCATTTACCATACAAATACTTGTTTGAATCTCTGTGACAAAAAAGATTGATACTGCAGCAGGATACTGACCCAAAACTCTTCTTTTCAAACCACTACAAGCTTGCTTTCTTCTGTTTAGATGTCAGTGCTGTTAGAGTTTAGGCATATTGCTTTGAATTTTCTATCCAGACAATTTTACATATTACTTGGTCTACCTGTATGTTTTCCTTAAATAAACATCCCATTTTGTTTATACTTGCATTTTAGGCAGAGCTGATTGGGTACAACCAACATCTTTTGCCAGGGTCTCTTGACAACTCTCTGGTTGAGGCCATGATTTCTTTGTTAGCCAACTCCAATAGCTCATAAAGTTCTGTAAACACTCACTTTTAACTGGAGACTAATTTTCATTTTTAGAGTTGTGCCAGTATTTGTTTTAGAAAAGCAAAGGTGATACCATAACTGTTTTTCTTCGACACTGATCTGAAAAAAAGCAATTACTTAAACTAATTTAATTAAATTTAATAGAGGTATGCTTCATGAATACAGAATGTTCAGCTATTAAACTAAATTGTTTGGAAACATAATAATAAAATGAAACATTTTACTTATTAGGCCATGAGAGAAAATAGGCAACTGATAAGATACACTACATTTTATATAATTTTAAAAGCACGTAACATGCAACAAGTTCTGGACTCTGTAAGTTCAAATCTTGGCTCTGCTAAGTGTCACTGTTGGGCCTTTGAGTAAAACTCTCAATCCTCAACTTCTTAGCTCAACTCTAAGTTCTGGATAAGAGGGTCTGCTACATGCATCACATACTGAGCGCTATATAAGGCCTAAAAGAGTATCGTTTTATAGTATACTCCGAAAACAAAAAAATTAGTCACCTTGCATGTTTAAGAAGGTAGTAACTTAGGGCTCATGCAGATGGCATTACACAAGGATGATCATGCTAAAAATACTTGTGGGGTGTACGACAGGATTCATAGATTGAGAAGAGGTGGTACAGTGCAGCAAAAGTCTCATTCGATGTGTGGAGAATTGAGTCGCAAAGCAGATGTTAATGACTGGCAAAAAGGAGTCATTGTATTTGGGCATGCCAAAGGCCATAGTGTAAAGGAAGCGTACAGTCATACAGGTCTACCAGCAGTGGAAAAAAATCCTGCAGGAAAGGTATTCTTCCTGGAGGTATTACATGCTATTACAGTCAGAGGTGACTAGTTTTTTGTTCGGTGACTATACTAGAAATGATGATTGTTACCGTATTTTTCGGACCATAAGGCGCACTTAAAATCCGTTAACTTTCTCAAAAATCGACAGTGCGCCTTAAAATGCGGTGCGTCTAATGTATGAATTAATTCTGGTTGTGCTTTCTGACCTAGAACCGATTGTAGATGGTACACGGCGCTCATAAATCTGTCAAAATGTTTTAGCACTGCCTTGGTAAGTTACGAAGCTTACGGCAACTGTAGTGCGCAGCATCACGGAGTAATACGGTATGTGCTTCAGCATTAGGGTACGTGCATTCATTCATTTATTTTTGATTTCAAGCTCCAACGCTATCAGTCACGCAGTACAACATGGACATAGAGCAGCTGCGAGAGAATTCAACATTAACGAATCAATGATACGGAAGTGGAGGAAGCAAGAAGACGCCCTGAGCCAGGTAAAGACCAAACTGAGCTTCCGACGGAACTTAAGAGTTTTGTTTCATTTCATGCGCCTTATAACCCGGTGTGCTTTATGAATGAAAATAAACCCGTTAGAAGTCGATCATTGATATCGCACCTTATAACCCGGTGTGCTTTATAGCCCGAAAAATACGGTAATCACTTTTTGCTTTCGTCAATTGTTCTCAATCAAAATTTGTTCACACACATTTTCCTAAGACAAAACACACTTATTAATTATTAAGTTGGGATCTCAGACATTTAAATATTGCCTTATGCCTCTCAGAGTGTAAATTCATATGCATAAAAAGAGTGAAAGTTGGAATGGCAAAATTTGTTGAGAGCTCTATTGGACATGCTCTACATTTACATTTACATTTACAGCATTTAGCAGACGCCCTTTTCCAGAGCGACTTACAATTGGTACAGTCTTACAATCCAAGCAATTATGGGTTAAGGGCCTTGCTCAAGGACCCAACAGTGGCAGCGTGGCAGAGGCGGGATTTGAGCCCTGGACCTTCTGGTCCAGAGTCCAGTACCTTAACTGCTAGGCTACCACAGTGCTCTAGTGAGAGCAGCTTTCTTTTTCCTGCTTTAGAGAAAACACACTCAGGTTTGACTCATTTAACTTGTATGTTGGCTAACGTCATATGACAGACTACTAATAACAAATGCTATTTAAAATAAGAAATAAATATTAGTACACTTTATTACACCACTAAACACTGTCTCAGAGTTAGGACTTCTGAAGTAGGCAATCAACAACAACATGTTATGGAAACAATTTGTCAAGCAAAACCCTTTTTGTTCAGATTACACCAATATGTACTATTTGAGTAGTACTTGACTATTAAGTGGTTATATAACTAGTATTTGACTAGTCAACCTGTCCTCATCACTTTTGTTGCTGTGTATACTTTAAGAGTACAGAGTGGCTGAAGGGAGAGATGGAGAGAGATGAAGAAGTGCTTTGAGTACTTATGTGACCTTACCAGTATAGTGGTGATGATCAGTGAGCGGTTAGACAGTGAGTCAGTGATGTTCATGCCATTTCGCTTGGGGAGCTCTGTGATGTTCAGGCCCCCTGAAGCACTCCACTTTCCTACCTGCAGAAGATAAAAAAAAAATGTGTTGCTCATGTACACTGTAATTGCTTGTCAACAGCACTGCACATATTAGCAGAACTCATGAACTCATCCAATGTCACTAGCTGATTGAGTCACATATGTTCCATGAGGTCAGGTAGGGGAAGTACCACATGAAGCCAGGTGCCTTGAATAAAGACCAAAGGAAGGGCCATAAAAAACAAAGGAAATTAATTTTCAATACAATTTCAGAAGAAAACATGCTGAACAAAAAACAAACAAACAAACAAACAAATACAAAAGGACAGTAGAAATTATTTTTATTACTATTGCAAGAAATGCAATTTCATAACACACAGTGTGTAAACTGATTATTAACACACTCTTCAGAGAACTGAAGTGCCAAACAAAATAACACCTTATTTATTTTGACTTATTTAATTTTACCCTTTTTATCTAAAGGTGCAGGGTTTGAGTGTGATTTTGAGAATTTCGATTGAGTGTGCGAATGTCACACAGAGACACACTTGATCTCTCTGCACTAACACAGACCCAGTCCCCAAGGTTAAAGGAATTCTGAAACTCAAAATTTGAAATTCCCAGTGAGGCAAAACAGATACAAATTGTACTTGCACTCAGTGGGATGGCACCTACAGGGAGTCAGCAATTGGAACAAATGGAACCGGAACACTGTACTGGGAACTCCTGCCTGGTGGAACAGAGACATGAACCAGGATTTTGTGTATAGTGAAACAATACAACCATGGCCCTTAAACGAGGGAACACCTCGCACTCTGCATAATTGATCTGCAATCTGGCAAACAACCTTGCCAGAGGCAGGATATGAAGCACAGTGGCTCAGGTGGCAGAGCACTGGTTCCTAATGCTGAAGATCCTTGGTTCCCATCCAGCCTGTGGCAATCTCAGGTTTGTCTGTTGGTTGGATTGTGCTTCAGTTGCAATGCATCCCCTCACTTAAGGGCAAAGCCACCCTTTTTAATTGGGCAGGAGTTTCCAGTTGAAGTCTGTGTCCAAGGTACCAGCTCCTCACTCAACAATGGAAGTCACAGGATAAGTGTGGTTTTGTCTGTTTCCTATGGCCAACTCCTTGTTGGCAGCATCCAGGATCAGGGTTGAGTTCTGTTCCCCTCTAATTGTCTATGTCTGTGTTCTGTCTTAGTTTCAAAGTTCTTTCAGGTCTAGGTTACTGGGTCTGTGGTACCGTAAGCAAACACTAATGGATCCCCCATGTGACTGATGTTCATAGGCTCTTTGAAAGATGCAAATCCTTGTATTCTCTTTGTGTGTATAGTCAATTTTGCTTATTAAATCATCTTAGTAAACAACACTAGCTGGTGTCATGTTTCTCAAATTAATACTTCAGAACCAGTGCAAATGTTAACAATCATAAATGTCATTATTCAAAACAATTGTACTTCATGTTTAAGTAGAATTAATTTACAGAATTAAAAAATATATATATATATATATACAGAAGGATACACATAGCTGAAATTCCTCATGCCTCAGGTTTACTATGAGGCAGAGTGAGACAGATTTTCAGCACAATATCTCCTACGTAACAAGTAATTCAGTAATTCACAGTAAACAGAAACACAAGGAATCTAGTTATTAAAATCAGTAGAGCTAATTAGCATCTGTCTGAAGACAAACTATAATAGAATAGTGCTGACAAAAATATATGTATGCTACAAGCAATTCCACTTATATCTGCACAATGATCTGAAAAAATAAGGTGCGTTTTTCTGAATCTATTGCCCTCAGCAACAAACAGAAGCTATATGTTGTAGAGACATTCCAGAACAAATCATTAGTGCAGATGGGCCTGTGGCTGTCAGCATCTGTCTGCCTACACACATACCCTCAGTGTTGCCCTCCACCATCCTGGAACTCTTATATTCAGGGGGACAAATGTTGAGCTGTATTTATTCACACATGCACACCATAACTGTCAGTTCAGCTGTCAGTCTAACATACTTGAATCAAAATATGTGGACATTCAAACATCGCTTCCAAGCCGTGGACATTAATACTACATCTGGCAAAAAACTATGGAATCACCACACTTACTTTGCAGCAAATATACAAAATCCCAGAAATTACACCAAATTATTTGTGTTTGGTAGATGAACAATCTGGCTTTGTGAGGCTTAGCTCAAAACAGTTCTAGCAAATAATTTTAATTGCTTAATTATTGTCCCCAGATGAAGCAGAAAAAAATTAATCACTCAACATTCAGGAAAAATATGGAATCATTATCAACAACAACAAATAAATTACAAAAAGCACATTTGTTGCTACTCATCTAACTGTTATGACAGCTTGAATTATTTGAAGCATGGATTTTACAAACAAACAAAAAAAAAAACATCAAGTCGATTCCAACTTTCTCGAATAGCGATTGACAGGTCAGCCTTGCATGGTGGAGCCTTGTCATTTACTATTTATTTGTATTATTTTCACCAAAATTCAGATTGAAATCCAGACTGTGTGCTGGGCATGCCATTGAGTTGATACACATTTCCTAAAGAAAGGCTCTAATACTTTTCATTCTATGACAATTTACACCATTATTCTGAAAAATGATTTTGTCATCACCAGAACTACTACTTTCTTTTCTAACAGTGCAATGAGAAAAGTGTTCACAATTCCAGTGTACACCTGTGCATTGCCTGCTGAGGGAATGATTGGCATCTCCTGTGCCAATTGGTAAGACAGTCGTCTTTATATGTGTTGTTAGAACATCACCAAACAAAAGTGCCAAGATCATGTCCTCTAGCAATGGAGATTCATGATTCATTGTTGAAAATCACTTTCATCCAATCATCCACATCCAATTTCTTGAAGTACCACCATGAGTATTGACTCCAGTTTCCACCCATTAATTTTTTATTTGTTGATAAATTTCCTATTTTGTTTATACTTGCACCAAATTTTAGACAAAGGGAATTACCAACACCTTTTTACCACACTCCATCTTGGATTTCCCTCTTGACGGAGTTTAAGAATCCTTTCTGTGGTTTCACTTGACATCTCTCTGGTTGAGGCTCATGTTTTCTCAAATAGCCATGTCCACCAGCTTGTTAAGATCCGTACGCATTCCTTTTTAACTACAGACTAATTTCACTTATGTCAGTGTTTGTTAAAAAGCAAATTGCAATGCGATTCCATAAGGTATTACCTCAACTTGACCTGGAAAAAAGCTATAAATTAAAATACTTGAATGTAATTTGCTTGAGTCAGAATGTTCAGCTACTAACCAAAAATTGTTTGGTGTCATATGTGTGATTTGGTTATTTGCTACATAGTTAAAACATTGGGTGAATACCATTTAAATATGTAAGTGATAGCATTGGTGACGTCTGGCTCTGAGGTTGGGTGAAAAGGTTGCAATTAGCATTCCAGTTCAAAGTTCCAGCTTTGTACAGGCTAGTAAATTTATTCTACACCAACTCACCTAACCATTTTCATGGGCTTCACTGTATGTATGTGGAAGCTGGCAAGCTAAAACTGAAGCAGGTCTTCTCCAAACTTTTGTGACTATATTGAAAAGACAAAGTTATCTAAAGTGGGCTTGTATACTGTAGAATTAAGACTTATTTTCACTAGAACTAAGGCACCCAACCCATTATTTCTAGTCCACTAAACTTAGCCATAACCAATTAGCATTATTTATTGAAACATGCAGTGTTCGCTAGCATCTAACAAACCTTAGACATTAAATAGTGAAGTTGATTCATCACTTTAGAAAACATTATAGGTGCTCTAGAGTATAATGGCAGTGTGTTCTACACCACTCCAACTGACACTTGACATAACTATGCTTGGAGATTGTTCTTGTATTATCTTTCATAGCTGAATGAGTGTTGCTTCCAGTCATTTCCCTTTCATAAAAAAACAACGCTATGTAACAAAGCTAGGCATGTTAGCTCTAACAGGACAGAAACTTAACTAACCATTTGAAATGTCTTTGTGCATGGTGATCACATGACTCTGATTAATTTTATATGCCATTTAACAATGGGCTTAACAATGGGCTATGGCTAAAAGCAAAGACTATTGATGATGCACTGTGTTCACAAATGGTTATAGTACATGTCTCTATTCATTGTTAATGCCAATGTAAATCAACATTTTCATTCAGGAAAATATTCCTCATTCCAGTAAGAGATAATACTGACAAATATTCAATTAACACATTACTTAAGTTATCTCACACTGTCAAATTAGTAAAAAAAAAAACTAAGTAATCATTAACATACTTAAAACTGAAATTGCTGTAAGTGTTTTTGTTGAATTTAAAAATCCCCCAAAATCTGACCTCTTATAACACAGAACATCTTAACTATCTTGCAGCAGCCTGGTAATTATCACTAAATAAAGTGCTCTGTGACTTTTCAGGGCTTTGAATTTGGCAACTATTAGCCCTTGCAAAGGTCATGGAATCACCAGACTTGAAGAATGTTCTCTCAGATTTTTTTTCTTCACAGAAAATAAACAAATAACAGATATGACACAAGACTATTTTTGTTTTATAGTTGAGCTTTCTGGCTTTGTGTATATTGTACTTTGTGAAGTATACCTTAAACAAATGGAACTATTATTATGGAACTATTTTTTTATTTTAATTAATGGCATATTTTCCAGATTAAATAGAGAAAAATTATGAAATCACTTAATGTTGATGGAGAACACAATCATCAACCAATTCACTTGAATTATTTAAGGCATGGACTTCACTAATGAAAAATAATATTCTATGTCAAACTGGTTCCAACTTTCTTGAAAGCTCAATAGAGCAGCTTTGCGGAACGAAGACTTGTCAGTGACCAATTTTTATAACTCCCACCATAAATTTCGAACTGATATCCAGACTGCTTGCAGACATGCTATTCACTTGATACGCATTTCTAGAAGACGCTTTAACAATCTGATCTGTGGTAAAATGCACTATCATTCTGGAAAAATACTTAACATCACCAGACCTATACACAATACATGCATGTCCAAAATTCCAGTATACCCCTGTGCATTGAGTGTTGAGGTAATCTGAAAATGTCATTGTTTTCTTCAGGCAGTCATCTTTATATGTCTTTCATTAGAACAGCACCAATAAACCAATAAAGCTCCTGTATCATGTCCTTGGCCAATCTAGATTCATATTTAATTGCTGAAAATCACTTTCATCCAATCATTCACACTCCATCATTGCTTCTCATCAGCCTAATGAAATCTTGTTTTCTTCTTTTTAGATGTTAGAGGGGAATTTCATTTTGGATTTTCTATATGTAATCCTATTTCATTGTAATCCTATTTCATTGGTTTTTCTATATGTAATCCTATTTCATTCAACAGATTTCAGAGTTCTCTTGCAAATATTGAGTCCTTGATTTGACATCTTATTCAGTCTAACAGTATGTTTTGGTTTTTTTACAAACCTGCAATGTTGTTTATACTTGGACCAAACTTTAGACAGACCTGGCAAGGAACAACAGATATATTTTGCCTCATTCCACCATGGTCTTCCTTCTTGAATGAGTTTAAGGGTCCTTTCCATTGTTTCAGCTGATAACTCTCTTATGGAAGCTATACTTTAAGTTAGCCAGGTTCATCAGCTCTTTAAGGAATGTATGCACTCCCTTTTAACTGCAACCTAATGTTTAATTAATTAAAGTAATGTAATTGAAATTGTTGGAGGTATGCTTCACAAAGCCAGACTGTTGTTTGGTGCCATATCTATGATTCTTTTATTTGCTACAAGTAACAAAAAAACAAAACAAAACAAAAAACAACAAAAAAGCAATCATTAGCAATAATTTCAAAACAATTTGTTTATAATAAAATCAGGAAACTTTCTCCATGTAACGCCGGCTGTACGGTAGAGGAAGCTCACGCAGGAGTGGATCTTGACTCAGACGGTGTTTATTAAGAAAAACGAAACGGAATACAGAACTTACTGGAGCAATTAGGGAACACAGACAGAGTGATCAAACAAACGGAACGGAATCGAGGACAAACGGACAGAGTAACGGGAAAAGAGCGATAACTGAGGCTAGGATGCAAAGATACAGGATGCGGTAGAATAGAGAAGATAGACACGGCTTCGGAAGACGATACGGCAAGGAACGGATAAGAGAAACAAGACAGAGACGTGATGGAGTTGGTAGGCTAGGAAGGCTTTAGGAAAACGATTGTGTGAGAGCTGGAGAAACGCGGTAGAAGCCACGAAACTCAGCAGTGAATGAGGGATGGTGGAACGTGCTAGAAAACAAGAGGCAGGTGCAGGTGATTGTGAGAGAAACCGGTAGAAGGTGGTGGAAAGTGGACGAAGGTGTACGAAGGTGGGCATGGTACGCAGGTGGTGCCCCCCCATGGAGGACTCCAATGGTGGCCCCGGACAGGTGCACCTGACACGGGTGGATGGTTGGAGGCCGAGAAGAGGGCAAGGGTCAGGCTTGAAGAAGGTTAACTTCCGGTCTGGTACAGGAACAGGTGCTGGGATGGTTGACTGGGATGGTTGGACTGGTGCGGAAGATCCTAGAAGAGGGTCTGGCATGGGTGGCGTCGGTACGGTCACTACAAGGGATGATCTCGGTGCAGGCACTGGGGTAGACAACCTCGGCGCAGGCACTGGGGTGGACGACCTCGGCGCAGGCACTGGGGCGGATGACCTCGGCGCAGGCACGGGGACTGACAATCTCGACGCAGGCATGGGGACTGACGACCTCGGCGCAGGCACGGGGACTGATGACCTCTGGAAGGCCTCTGATTCTGATGATCCTGGGACGGTCTCTGATGACTCTGCAGTGGTCTCTAACTCAGATGGTCCTGGGAAGGTCTCAGGTAATCCTGGAGTAATCTCGGACTCGGATGGCCCTGGGAAGGTCTCGGACTTGGATGACCCTGGGATGGTCTCGGACTTAAACGGACTCTGGACAGACTCAGACTGATTCGGAACCGACTCAGACTTAGACAAACTCTGGACAGACTCGGACAAACTCGGTATGGACTCGGACTTAGACGGACTCTGAATAGACTCGGACTGATTAGGGACAGATTCAGACTTAGACAGATTAGAGCTGACTCGAACTTAGACGAACCTTGGACAGACTCGTACGGGTTAGGGACGAACTCAGATTGACTTGGAATGGACTCGAACTTAGACAACCTTTGGAGGTCTCGACGATAAATGACCATTGAATGGTCTCAAGAGATAGCCGACCTGGAAATGGACGGCTTCGAACTCCAGGTACTGAAGTTGTGGTAAGGTAACGGGCAACCATGCTTAAATTCAGAGCTAGATGCTCAAGCACACTCGGCTGACCGGTCTTCGCTACCCCGGGTTATCAGGCCCTCTGGTAACACAATTTACAGGTTCTGCGAGGCCCATAACAGCCTCATCAGCGGAGCTAGCCTGCCATGGCGTGCAAGGATACCGGCTGACGGTGCTTCACTGTATGGATGTACCAGACCTCGGCGACCTGTGACAGGTCTCTGACATAGACGGGCCCTGGACTGGCCCTGGGACAGGCGTCCCTAGGACGAACTCTGGGACGGGCAACCCTGGAACTGGGACGGGCGTGCCTAGAGCAGACTCTGGGACGGGCGACCCTGGAACGGAGTCTGGGACGGGCAAACCCTGGACTGGGCCGGGCATCCCTTGAAAAGAGTCCGTTGTAGTGAGCTTAGCGCTGCGCTTGGCCACACTGATAGCTGGGATCCTCCGACAACCGGCGAGCGGAGGGTCCAGCAAGTGGCGGGCAAAGTGGGGTACCGGCTAAACGCTGGTGATCTGGGCACTCGGTGTGTGCGACCGAACAGTGAAGCCTCGGGGGTGTATGGCCCACTATTACAAGAAGGACCAATAACAGCCCCGAGCGCATCCAGGAGCTGATCACAGGCCCCGGTCTACACCTGCAACCATCTCTCTGTAACCCACTGCAGTGCCCTGCCTGAAAGGCAGGATACCACCAGCGAGACCCCAGCAAATTCAGAGCTGGGTGGATAAAGTGTGAGGTAATGTATGCACTGTGCTCAAAATTTGTTGTAAAACTCTGGGTTCCCGTCATATTTCTCTGGTAACGCGATCTCCACGGACGGTGGATAGCCGGAGGTGGGCGGAGCCAACAGCGCGATGGTCGCGGTTGCCGGGGACCAGTTTACCTGGGAAACACGCTGTGAGATCGCGTCCAGGAAGGGAACCATCGAGCGAGTTGTGACACAACTCGCGTTACCTCGGTGAGCTGAAAACGAAGCTCAGCGAGTGGATCGCTGCTCATTGCGATCGGTCAGAGTGCTGGTGTGACACTAAGTGTTCACATACCTAATTGCCACCAGAAACATTTCACACCTGGCTTTTGCTTGTTTTACCAAAGACTGTAATTAACAATGCAGGATACCATAATCCAATTTACTTTATGATCCAGTAACTTATGTACTAGTTTAAAAACCTATTTGCTTCACTGGTAAGGGGTAAAGTGGTATGTCAAGGCACAGACTGCTCTTTATTTATCTCAGCTGAAGAACTAAATAAATTGCTCACTGCATCAGTGTACTGTAGAGCAGATTCCAAAAATATTGGTATTTGGAGGTGATCCATTCTTCTTAGCAGCTTTCCATGAAACTTTGGAATGTGACCTTATGTGCATACAACCATGAGAAATTCACCGACAAACACTGGCAGACAAATTAGTCACACTGAATAACTCACTGAATTCCAAAATTCTACGGTCATAGGGTGGCACTATGCAAAAGTGAATAATCTGTGAATGTCTATTAATTTTCAATTTACAGATTAATACTGAAATTTTCTTAAAATATCCTTCCGCAAGTGACTTATAGTAACATTTCTTTTGCAACCACCAATCTGTCTGGATATGTCTCTTCCAGCTTTGCACATTTAGACTGCAGAATATTTGCCCTTTGCTTACTGTAGAATTGTTCCAATTCAGACAGACTCGTGGTGAGTGGTAATGGGCTGCTTTTTTCAAGTCCATATAAAGATTCTTTTCCACTAGGTCACTTTTATGGGTTGTTCAGGTTCATTGTCAGGCTGAAAGGTGGAAATTAGTTTTGTCCTAATGAATTGGGGTGTACTTGCCAGCAATTGTTCGGTACCCAATAGAAAAAAAGCCAACCCCAGCCCAAAAAGCTCAACCTGGCTCCCATGTAATCATAAAACCTCTTGCCACATAACATTAGGAGTGCTCAGTGTGGCATGTTTTTTAGAAGAAACTTCATTTTATCACCGTGCCATATAGGTCAAACTTTGTGTGAAGTTTATAAAGTTTTTACATATACATACGGACGATTCACAGCCTTGTAGGACTGATTGTTTTTCATAGTCAATGGGTTCTTGGTAGCTTTCCTAATCCTTATGCTTCCAGCTCGGTTATATGGTTTGCAGGAATGGTTCAATTTGGGTAAGATGTTGGTGGTGCCATAGGCTTTCCACTAATGCTCAGAATTGTACCTCAATGAATATTTAAAGTCTCTGAAATATTTTTGCAGCCTTCTCCTGAAAACACTTCTCCTACCATGGCTAATTTTTTGCCTTACCATGCGGTACTAGAAGTGGAATGCTAAATGGCCAGTCAGTTTTATTCTGAAGTAACTGAAACCACTACAGTCGATGTGAAGTTAGCCTGATAGCCTGATGTATGATTTGGAAGGCGACTGGTTGTACTTGAGGAAATTTATAACAATTACCCTAAAGAGGCTGATCACTTTTCCAAACCAGGTGTTTTCCTAATGAAACTTTTAACAATTGATCAGTTATTGATAACTAAGATAGTTTCACTTTTTAGGTTGCCACATTCTGATCCACATATAATAACTGGCACAGGCTTTATGCTGGATGCCCTAACTGATGCAACCCTCTTCACTCATCTGGGTTTGCGCCCAGCACTGAAAGTGTTCTGACATGTCAACCCCAGTGGGGCTGGGGTGCTTTTCCTTAAACAAAAAACCCAACCTCCATTTAATAAAGCATCACACCTGGGATCCATTCAGGCCTTCAGACACTGCCATTTCCAGGAGTTGGTTTTACCTACTGTTACCTACTGTTACACTGGAGCTGCTTTGCTATTGAGGTTTAGAATGTTTAAAAATATCACTAGGAAAAGTATTTAATTTATTTTAATTTGTTTTAATAAGACAAGATAATCACTGGTCCCTGGTCCCAATGTTATGCAATGGTGCTGGTACCAGTCATTATGCAAAGGTGCTGTTTATATGATTGGGGAAGTTTTCCAACTAGCTGAGACTGAAGAAGTCACTTAGATGAGTGACGAAACGTTTCTCCAACAAAATCTATGTCCAGATGAACAGATTCAACTTCTTGGACAGAAGATAATGTTCTGCAAATATTGTATATCTCACCACAGGGTCTATGGATAACATTATGGAGATAATAATGAAAAAAATGAAAAAAAGAGGGGTTTAAGTGTGGTCATGCCATAGTTTGGCTGATGTCATACAATTGCTGCAATTTTCTAAATCATTTAATAACAGAGTAGCTTTTGGGGCCGACAGGGCCAGATGCTCATTGTATGAAGTGCTGTTTATTGTGAGTAAGCACCTTTTCTAGACCATCCTCCTTAAGGTTCACAATGTCCAGGTCAAAATCTGTTCTCAGACCTGTGGTCTTGTTGAAGCCCAAACGTCCAGTCAGGCCATCCCAGTGAGACTGCAAAGAAAATGTAGGGAAAATGTTTAAAAATACACACACATACACACAAGCAGAGACACATAACGTGCTTATACTTCCGTTTCAGCGTTTCAATTACCTTTTACATCTCAGTGCTTCAGTCACAAACTTCCCTAAAGAATTCATTGTTAATTATTAAACATCTCACTTACAAAGTCGGAGACAAAATACACAGCACACCGTATAAACTATTCTACTACTGACACATTCAAACACAATCGCACACACAAGCACACACATTTGCATTTCAAAATTAGTCATAACCTTGCATTAACCACATATTGCTGTAGCTAAATAGTAATATCCCTACAATTAACTCTATCTTCAGCAATCTAAAGCAAATTTATACTATTTCTACTATGCACTTTTTGGTTGGAGGGTTGAACAGTAATAAACCCTTATCATAATTTCAGTGCAGTGTGCTGTGGTGTTTTAATTACTGCGCTATTGACTGGTAAGTTCCAAAATGCCACACAATTAACAATCAATTGCTTGGGTTGTATAATGTAAGATTCTATCAGTTGTAAGGTGCTTATGAATAGATGTGGGTCATGGTGGGGTATTGCTTTATGTACTGGAATACTGACCAAATGGTTTAAGGTTTAAGTTGCTGTGCTGCCAAACTACCATGGATGAGACTGGAGAAATTCTCGATTGGCCAAAGGTTTGTAGACACCCATACATAACATTCAAAAACATGTGTATTAGTATGGAGTTCAATCCGCCTTTACTACTAGCACAGGCTTCACTCTTATTTGCTTTAGATTTTGGAATATGACTATGAGGACAGGCACTGATGTTGGTCAATAAACCTTGGCCCAGGTGATGGAGTTATGGTCAGGGTTCTTTGCAAGCTAGTTAAGTTCTCCATCAAAGTAGGCAAATTTTGTTTTGCAAAGTCAGGACAGAAAAAAATATGAACACAATTGTTGGGAAGGTGAAAACCTATCCGTATCCTGTTTTGGACATTCCATGCTGTTATGACTCATCTACCCAAGCAGAAACTGTGGTAGCCTAGCAGATAAGGTACTGGACTATGGACCAGAAGGTCCAGGGTTCAAGTCCTCTGCCAAGCTGCCACTGTTGGGTCCTTGAGCAAGGCAAGGCCCTTAACCCACAATTTCTTGGACTGTAAGATTGTATCAATTGTAAGTCACTCTGGATAAGGGCATCTGTTAAATGTAAGCAATGTAAATGTATGCATATTATAATCCTGCTAGCAATGAGTATGGCTGAATTAACATATATTACAAATTAGAAGAGGTATCTACATACTTTTGGTCATATAGTACAGTATATGTGTACAAAGGAGGATATAACAATAAGAATAAGACTTTCTTGTAAGTCACTTTGGATATTCATTTCTGCCAAATACTGTAAATGCAAAGGTTAATGTAAATTACTTATTAATAGCATTGTAGTATTGTTCATTTTTAAAAATCAGTTAGCAATTGAATTGCAAAACAAATTAGTGAATCATATTTTCATATTCCATATTTATTTCATTTTTTAACACAAACACATTGATGCACTATTTGTTTCTAGTTGGAGGCATTCACTTTCTCTTGGCTCATTATCATCCGTGTTATTGTCCTTGTTGATGCTTAAACAAAATGTTGGAGAACAATGTAATGTTGATTTTCACCCATTAATACCATCTGTTTACGTGATTGAGAGACAGTTAAAAACCTTTTACTGTTCTGATAAACCAAGAACACTCAGAATTTCCAAGGTTCGTTCCACATGGCTTTTCGGTGCACTTCTGATGAAGCAGAAACCATGTGTAAGATCTGCCCAATGGGAACATTTTGCCTCTCGTTTAGGGATGATGAGAATTCACAGAGACATCTAGTCTGACTCTCCTCACTGACTGCATGGCCCTCGTTTTTCGGCCCTTCTGCACACAAAGTGCTCTACAATTCTAATCTGCCCATTATGACTCACAATCACTGAGTCTCTTGTGAGCCAAAATAAGAGCTGATTATGCCCTTCGCACTTGTGAGCATAATGCACAGTGATGAGTCCATCTCAAAAGTAGGACACAAACACACACTGCGAGTTCAGCATGTGCATTTAAGGTGGGAAACAAAGGTCTTGCTCGAATGTGGTTTATTTTTCAGCCTGTTATCTACAGTCTGAACAAAATAACTGGTGACTAGAGATGGGTACTTAGTGCAAAACAACCATTTCAAATTGTCACGCCATTATTTTAATAATATTCAGACATGGTCCACACGCATGACTTTATGAAGTTTTTTGTATTGTGCTCTCAACAACACAGCAGCAGGAATTTACGGTGCTTTTGAATCCTTGATACTGTTGGGTCAGAAGGCGTCGATAGTATTTTTATTATTTTTTTGATGTACGTGGTTGTAAAATAGTGAGGACATTTATGTTTAGACCGTTGCCGAATGCTCCTATCCATAATCCATAGCATCAACTGTTAAAAGCTTACAATATACAACCAAGCAATTGTGGTTAAAGGGCTTCGCTCAAGTCTTTACTCCCGTACCTGTACTGTCCACCACAGTTCACACAGTTCCATACTAACATGCTCTTTTACACATTTTAACCCTGCTTTTTACTGGTCAAGACCATTGGGGCTCTGGCAGAACATAGGGCACAGACATAAGCGTGCCCTGTGCAGGATGCCAGTCCATTGAAGGCCTAGGTATGGGTTACTTTTGCAGTGCCAGTCTCCCTTAGGCTCAATCACTTCTGCATGTGACGCTTAACCTGGTCAGTAGGCACCGCCAGGGCTTGAAGTCATTTCCCCAAAGTGGTGGGTTGGCATAATACACAAATGCGCCACACCAGCACATAATATGCTCATGCTAATGTTGCTTATTTCACTTTTTCCCAGAAGTATTTATATAGTATTTTATTATTGCTTCCCTAGTAACAGTGATTTTTTTGTGTCAAAATAAACTCGTACAACCTGAACACTGGATCCAACCAGGTTCACTCGAAAAGCTGGTCTATTCCAAACAACACAGTGTATCAAAACAGTGCTAAAAAGCAATTTCAACCAATTCAGCAATTCAATCTGAGCCACGCTACTAAATTTCATCTATGGAGTTTATACTGGCTAGATCTGCACATGAATCCCGTTGGAACCTGGAGAATGTCGCAGCGCCGCAGTCTCAGACTGTAGTCATTACCTCCTTAATAAAGCTCATGAAGCGGCCGCCGAACCTCCAGGGCTTGTGGCGATGGCACTGCAGTGAGTTGACTGTCATCTGCGGCGCGTGCTGGTAGGAGACGGACACAATGTGGACTGCGTCATATGTCAGAGCAGCATCTGTCTGGAATAAAGGAGGACATTATTTCACCTGACATGAACAGACTGACTGTGCAATGCACGTGGCCTCGGCGATGCACTTGTCTTTCTGCACCATTAGCAGAGAGGCATCAAAAAGGTGGGAGACAGGAGAAAAGAGAACATGACTCTGTAATACTCTGTAATATCTCAAAGGAGCAGCACAACACACATCAGGCGGTGGGCTTGTTGTTGTTGTTGTTTTTTTGTGTCCCCTGGTGAAAAACAAGGTTCAACAAGCACGTAAATTTTTTATGTCCCCCTCCTGTGTACTGACCTGTTTGAAAATATGGCTTTTTGAATCATTGGATGTATAGGGTTCAGAAAAGGGATATCATGGGTGTGCTGCTTTGACATTTCTGTTAAGATGCTGAGCAGATTCATGCCTACAGTAATAGAGAGAAATTAAGTGACTGTTATTCTCACTAATTCTCTCACTCGCTTTCCATATCCGCTTAATCCAATTTTGGGTAGCATGGGAACCAGGGTTTAATCGACAGGGTGCAAGGCAAAAATCACCCCTGGACAGGGTGCCAGTTCATTGCAGTTGGGTTATTCTGATTTTATTATGACTCTATAAGTAACCATTGTGAATAATACATGCTAAGAAACACAAAGAGTGTAATAAATATTTAGACTTTATATTAACTTATATTACTTTGCTCTAAAGTGAAATCTATCGAGCCTTTGTTTTATCAGGATTCAATCACTGGAATCAACCTATTGTGATCTCAGGAATTTGGATTTTACTGCCAATTAATAGGCTCTGCTTAATAAATCTAGATAATGAGACAAGAAATTTAGCGTAGAGAGAGATCTGTACTGCTTTATCGTCCATTAGCATGCTAATCATTATTATTGCAAAAATCAAGTCTGTTTCCCAGGCGGTAAGTCAGGAAGAATATAACACAGATTTGTAATTTAACTGAAACTGAAGGTCTGAGTTTGCTGCTATCTGCATCTATCTTTCTATCTATCTATCTATCTATCTATCTATAGAAAGATGTCAATGGATGTATATCTACACTCACTGACAAAAGAATAAAGCGCCCACATAGAAATGTTGGATTGCTACAAAACTCGACATGCAGTTACGTCTCAGGCAGATTTGCTGGTGCTTGAATGAGAACCCTTTAGAATTTTCTATATTTCTGCATAAATATGATTTAAAATATCATCAGATTTTTCACAAAAGTCCTAAAACTAGATAAAGAGAACCCAGTTAAACAAATGGGACAAAAATATTACACTTGGTCATTTATTTATTGAGGAAAATGATCCAATATTACATATTAGTGAGTGGCAGAAGTATGTGAACCTCTAGGATTAGCAGTTAGTTTGAAGATGAAATTAGAGTGAGGTCTTTTCAGTCAATGGGATGACAATCAGGTGTGAGTGGGCACCCTGTTTTATTTAGAGAACATTGATCTATCAAAGTCTGCTCTTCACAATACGTTTGTGGAAGTGTATCATGGGGCGAGCAATGGAGATTTCTGAGGACCTCAGAAAAAGAGTTGTTGATGCTCTTCTGGCTGGAAAAGGCTACAAAACCATCTCTCAAAGAGTTTGGGCTCCACCAATCCACAGTTAGATAGATTGTGTACAAATGGAGGACATTCAAAACCATTGTTACCCTCCCCAGGAGTGGTCGGCCAACAAAGATCACTCCAAGAGCAAAGCGTGTAATAATAGGCGAGGTCACAAAGGACCCCAGGGTAACTTCTAAGCAACTGAAGACCTTTCTCGCATTGGCTATTGTTAATGTTCATGAGTCCACCATCAGAAGAACACTGAACAACAATGGTGTGCATGGCAGGGTTGCAAGGAGAAAGCCATTGCTTTCCAAAAAGAACCTGGATTTGATGCTAAAGAGAATATGGTCCCAGCAAATAGCAGTTCAGCTTTCTCGTTCATGAAAACTGCAAACGATGATAATGATGGCTGGCTATTGATGGCAGGACATGTAATGGGTGAAATGACAACAAATTTTCTTCTCCTAAGTGCCTGGACAATGTCCGGGCAGAGACAGGGGTATGGTGGACAATGAAACTGTGGGAGCTGCTTATGCTTGTTGGTGGATCAAACGATCCTCTCTACTGGTGGTCTGTCTGGGCCGTCCAGAGCCTGTTCACTCGTTTATCAGACCGCCAGATAGAGAAGTGTGAGTCAACACTCCACAAAACACATTTCACTACTCCAGAGTCCAGTGGCGGTGTACTTTACAAGACTCCATCAGACGGTTGGCATTGTCTTTGGTGTTGTAACACTTGCATGCAGATGCTTGGCCATGGACAGTCATGCCAAGAAGCTACCGGCACACAATTGTTTTTGCTGATGTTAATGCCAGAGGTGTTAGGAACTCTCCAGCTATTGACTCAGCAGAGGGTCGGTGACTTTTACGCATTATATGCATCAGCATTCTTTAACGTTGATATTGTTCCTAAATGCTGAGCTCTTTCATTCTTTCAGAAATGTTTGTAAAGACAGTCTGCTTGGCTAGGTACTTGATTTTATATACCTGTGGCAAAGGGACTGCAGGAAACGTGAATACAATGATAATGCTGTGTGTTCCAACACTTTTTTCAGTGTTCAGTCTTTTCATCAGACCAGAGAATCTTCTTTCTCTCAGTCTGAAAGTCCTTTAGGTGCTTTTTTGCAGACTTCAGTTGGGCTTTAATGTGTCTTTTACTGAGGGGAGGCTTCTGTCTGGCTACTCTGCCTTAAAGCCAAGATTGATGGAGTGCTGCAGTGATGGTTGACCCCCTGGAAGTTTCTCCCATCTGCACCCAGGATCTTTGGAGCTCAGCCATAGTGTCCATTGTGTTCTTGGTCACCTCTCTTATCAAGGGCTTTCTCCCCTGGAGTTTGGTGGAGTGGCCAGCTCTAGGAAGAGTCCTGGTTGTTCCAAACTTCTTCCATTTAAGAATTATGGAGGCCACTATGCTCTTGGGAACTTTCATTGCAGCACAATTTTTTGCCTTCTCCAGATGTGTGCCTCCATTCATGGCTTGGTTTTTGCTTTGAAATATACATTGTTAGGTGTGAGACCTCATATAGCTAGATGTGTGTCTTCTCAAATCATGTCTAATCAACTGAATTTACAGCACGTGGATTCAGTCAAGGTGTAGAAAGAGAGAAATGTGAGGCCCCCAGAGTGAAATTTTAAGTATAATAGCAAAGGGTCTGAATACTTAAGTTCATGCAAAATTTTAGTTTTCCTTTAAATTTGCCATACATTTCCATAAATTTGTAAAAATTTCTAAAATTCTATTTCACTTTGTCATTTTGGAGTATTGAGTGCAGACTGATGGGGAAATGTTTAATTTATGTTTTATGTTAGCACAAGGCTGCAACAGACTATATACATGTATATACAGTATAAATAGTACATGTATAAATAGTATATATATATATATATATATATATATATATATATATATATATATATAAATAATAGTAAATAGGTCACTGTGGGAAGTGAGCCCCCTATTAATCCTTATTATTGTGATTGTCAAAACTTAATTTCTTATCATTTCCTTTAACATGTTTCTGGATTCCTTTAACATGTTTCTTATGATTATTGCAGATAGCAGAAGACATTGCATTAACATACACACCACATCTCAAATACAAATAGCTGCTGTACGTCTTTCTTAATGTAATGTGTTATTAGTGTCTTCCATTCCATTAGTGTGTTCATGAATGACTTATGTTAAAGAGGCATCGGTACTCATGTATATCAGCCTTATTCCTGCAGATACATATACGATAGAGGAACCTTACTATCAGGCATAATTTTGTATTTCATCATAATTTAGCAAACTCTTCAATGGACTGGCACCCTGTTCATGGTGTACTTCTGCTTGTACCCAGTCAAATCCCAGTTTCGCTCCAGAACCTCCCCGTGACCTTGACTGTGATAAGTGGGGGTAAAATAGGACGCATCATAATTTAGCTGTGTGTAAGTGTGCTTTTCATAGAGGAAAGAGAGAAAATGCATGAAATTGAAAGAGAAAAAATGAAACATACCGTCATGATTCCCTCCAGCAGACCGGAATCAGGTTTTGGGGGGATCTGCTTCTCAGTGGACCATTTTTCCACAATGGAAGCCACCTGGGGATTATCCACATTGAGGATGCGGAACCCGGTCATATTAACACCACAGAAACGGTAAGGCTCTAGATTGATGGCCATGAGGTCCTGGAGAAGAAGCAGAAAAGAAGCAGGGAAGAGAGACAAAGAAAGTACCTTTAAGCAGGGTTGAACTGAGTCTTTTTGGTGGTAGAAAAGCTGCTTGTCTTTTTGTTTCATAATAAAGGTAATGGATATAGGAAGAGTAACAAGACAGACAGAGAGAAAATAAAGAAGCATGTGGATAATGCTGCATTTCTGGGTTGCTAGGATATCGAGAATGAGGGGTGCAGGATGCACACACCGGTGTATGATTTCAGGCGCATCTGTCAGCCTCTCAATAGTTGATTGAAACAGTTATTTCCTCAATAATCCGGTGTCATTTCTCCTGTTCTTTTCAGCCGGCCACAAGCAGGCCACCACGTACTGAATACAACCCTGACACTGAAATGGATCACTGTGTCTTCAGATTCAATGCCTTTTTCACAGAATGAACAAAGCAGTGGAATTTCACATCCCAAATCAATGAAGTGAGACTAAACCTTTCAAAATGAAACCACTAGTCTGAATAAAGCAGAGCTGCAATTAGTTGTAAGCGAATCTGAATTCAATTTGGGTAGATAACAAATGCAGTGATCTCTGTAAAGCTGGTGATATAGAGCTCAGTGTACTGTACACCTCTCTAGAAAACTGCACTTTCTAGTTTGCTATTCGCACAGAATGGTGCTGAAGATATGTGGGCTGAAAATATATGGCTCATAATATTTTGTACAATTAATATATTGTACTCATGACTGATTACCTAATCATATACTCACAAAGCAACAACAGTAGACCAGTTTAGTAGAGCTAGTCTGTATTATAAAATAATCAATGCAATGTTTTTAATACAGCAAAACATTTATTACAAATCACAATTGAAAGTGTGTGAAACAATAGTTGGCTTTGACATATTGTTTGAATAGTCAACTTAATTCAAGACAGATTTACTTATTTATTTATATAGCATTGTCTCAAAGCAGTTTTGCAGTTTAGGATTATCTTCTAATGTCTTAGGGTGACAATGGAAAGGAAAAACTCTCTAAACGTTACAAGGAAGAACCTTGGGAGAACAAAGACTCAAAAAGGGGACCCATCCTCCTTGGGTGGTGTAGATGTACATTTACATTTACAGCATTTAGCAGATGCCCTTATCCAGAGCGACTTACAATTGGTACAGTCTTACAATCCAAGCAATTGTGGGTTAAGGGTCTTGCTCAAGGACCCAACAGTGGCAGCTTGTCAGAGGTGGGATTTGAACCCTGGACCTTCTGGTCCAGAGTCCAGTACCTTAACCACTAGGCTACACACAGTAGTAAATGTAAGAACGAAAACTAATTTATCTAGTCAAATAAGTATGTAGTAATAGTTCCAAAACATAAACTAATTAAATATTAACAGATAAATAAAATATTGAATAAAATAATGTAAAAATATGCATATCGTCATCATTTAGTTCAGTACAGCAAATAATACAGCATGCACATAATGTACTGTTATTAATTGTAGAGTAAAATTAAATTGGTATTAAATATAGTAACTGGCTGTTCATGAGTCATTGTTGCAAGCAAGTTATTTTAATATTAAATCTTTTTTTGAAGTATTTCTAAGCTTATATTCATTTATTCATGTTCACACCTGCTTATTAAAACTCATGGTCGCAGGGAGCCTGGGTGTAAGGAGGGAATCAACTCTAAACAGGGCACCAATCCATTGCAGGGCACACACACACACACACACACACACACACACACACACAAAAATTAATTAACACTCTAACTCACAATTGACTTAAAGACATATGTTTGGAATGTGGGAGTACACTGGAACACCCAGAGGAAAACTACATAGGACTGGGGAGTACATGCACACAGGGAAGACCATGAATTGATCCGGTGATCTCTGGAGCTGTAAGGTGGCAATCATAACCACTGCACGACTGTGAAGCCCCTACTTATATATGACATAATTAATTACGGGGTACTTGGGAGGTGCAGTTGTCTAATACACTAGCACACCACCATAGGGTCCTCGGTTTGAGTCCCAGTGGAGAGACTCAGCCAGGTTGTCTGTTCCATGCAGACACAACTCTATGTGTCTTGGGAAGGGGAGGCCAGTCGAGGATTATCCACTTGCAATACGCGACCCCCTCACAGCCCTGTAATGAACTGGCATCCATTCAAGGGCACACCCTGCACTCTGTGTTCATCTGGGGTAGGAGATGGAGCCTACATCATCCTAACCAGGAAAATGAGGTGTTAAAATGAGAAAAACTAATTTTTGCTAAAACGCATTGCAAGTCTATCCACAGAAAACACGCCAAACTAGCAAATAGTAATCTTATATTTTTGTCCAAGCATTATCTGTTTCAAAAAACAATAAAATGTTCAAAAAATGAACCGAATTAATTTGCAAGGCATGCACTACCAGTTTGGCCTACATAATTTGGCCTTATTTATGGTTTTATAGACAATAACTTTCAAAAGGGGTATAAAGTCTCTGACAACAACTTGAAATCAAATTTAAAAGGTACAACACCAAAAAGATGAAGAGATGATAAAGGGTTAGCACATTTTTTACTATAATAACCAAAAACAGAGCATTTTAACATAATATAATTGTTAATCATGTGATACAACTAATAAGTACTAATAACAAAACAACAACAATAATAATAATAATAATAATAATAATAATAATAATAACCAGTGAACTATCTAGGGCACACTTAAACTTATGCCTGGTGTTCTCCAAGACATACACTGAGCTCACTGTGGCCCTGACCAAAAAAATGTGTGATGAACAAAAATAAAATAAAATAATAATAATAATAATAATAATAATAATAATAATAAAACAAAAAACTAAAAGCAATGGTGTTGACTGTCATGGTAAAAGTAATACCATTGGATGCTGGAGAAGATATCAGACAAGGTTCAGAGTGTAACTCTCAAAAAATAGAGACACACCCTGTGCAGGCAACCTGCTTGTATTAACTTCCCACTATGCACACTTAACTCTGAATATAGGCCTTATGTTGCAGAGTGGCAAATGCATGGGGTCATGGGGTAGTGATCTCATTGCTTTAGAGGGTGAAGCACTCACCTCTATCTGAAAAGACTTCTTTGGGGGCAATGGT